>JAQMYF010040765.1:0-5000 GCA_030014195.1 Neosilurus mollespiculum | reverse complement strand
GATTACGTGCCCTACGCACATCTCATCGCACAGTGCTACCCTTATTGACAACATTTTTACAAACGATGTGCCAAATAAATTTGACAATGGGATTATTGTGAACAACATGTTGGACCATCTACCAGTTTTTACACTTGTTCACAATAGTCCTATGTGCAAATTAATGCTTAACAAAGTCGGCATTGCCATGCGTGACTAAAGTCAAATAAATTTAGATTTTTTCCCAATTCAAACTTATCATCTCACTGTTTAAAACATCTTATGAACACACACGTGCACATTGAAAGGTTTCTCATCATTTTATTGTACTTATCCTTTATTCAAGTGCTTTGTTGTTGGCTGTTGTGGCGTCTCTCTCAGTCTTCTTTGCGTGTGTGTATGTGCAGTAGGTGAATACTTCTGGGGACTTCTTCACTTTTTCACTGTAAATAAAGCAACTTACACTCTAGTGTTATCAGCAGCAGAGCCATGTTTTTTTTTGTGTGTGTGTGTTTGGGCAACCTGAACCCCCGCACGGCCAATCCAGCTCACATTTGGTGTCAGAAGTGTGATGGCCAGCCGCAAAGCAGTGCATCCAGTCAGGAGGAGGTTGGGACTGCGGTCCCAGAAAGTAAAGCTGCCAGACCCGAAGGAGGATAAGGACTGGCATACTGTGGATGAGGAGGAGTCCGAGCAGCAGGGAGCATGCCCAGGAACCAGCACTCCACCACATGGGATTCCCAGTCAGGCAGCTGGCCCTGAAGTAGACATGGTGCTATGGGACTTCCTCGCCATTCAGCAACAGCGGGAGAAAAATTTGCTGGAAAAGATCCTTGGCATAGCAGCATCCATCCGCCACGCACCCCAACCACCACAATCAAACAGACTAGATGTGCCCCAACAATCTGAAATGACCTCAACTGTAACCACAGCATTTGAAAGTCCTCCACTAGTTCTCCCTACACCAACACCATGGCATTGTCCCACTGCAGTCACTCCCCAGCAAGACATCAGCCCTCTTCCATCACCAGCTAAGAGGGTGTTCTGCGAAGAGCTCAGGATGTCCACATACCAGCAGGGTGAGGACATTGAAAATTACCTTCTGTGGTTTGAGCACATGGCAAAGACCTGGGTGTGGCCAGAGCAAGAGCGGGCCTGCCGTCTGGTGCCACTGCTGACAGGAAAGGCACTGGAGGCATATATACTGCTATGGACAAAGAGAGATCCAACCACTATGAATGAGGAGTTGCAGGAAAAAATTTACATTTCACCAAAGACCTACCGCCAGCACTTGAGAGCAACCACCACCCCACCTGGACTGACCCCCACCGAGACCTACAACCGCTTGAAGGGACTGTACTGTCAGTGGATTCGACCAGACCAGCACACCAAGGAGGAGATCAGTAAATCCCCAGAGCACCCAAGGACCCCAGAGACTACAGAGACACTGAGGTAACCCTGTTGGGGATGGGGGAGTAAAAGTGGAGGCTGCCTGTAATGTGAGTAAAGGGTTGGTTTGTTTTTACTGTCAGCAGCCAGGCCAAAAGGCTTCGGTTTGTACCATGAGAAAACCTAAATTGACTGGGTTCTGCTATGTAACAAGGGAGAGGGACAGTCCTGGTTGGGAAGGGAGCAGCAATGATGCAAAATGTGAAATTTTGTATTCAATCTGTTCAGGCTCTGGTGGATAATTGAAGCTCCATCACCCTCATTAAAAAGTGTTTAGTCCCAGAGACCAATGTGAATTATAAATGGGACTTGCCAGTATTGTCTGATCTGTTGTTATCATCCAATGTGGAAAATGCAATTGTGCAAATTTCATGTCCTGTCATCACAAGGGCCCAAGCTAAAGTGGGTTTGCTACCAGACTTCTGAAGTTGTCTGTGGGACCAAAGGGCCCAGAAAGTCATACCAGCAGCGGCGTCTAGAAAAGGACATGGGTTCTTTGGTATCTAAGACTGATGTGCCTGGGTTTGATGTGGGGGAATGGGAGGTTCCTGAGAACACTGGGGCATTACAGTGTGCAGACTTGTCATTGAAATCATTGTTTGAAAAAGCATTTACTGATGGGGGCAGCTCTGTAGGGCATGGAGGAGAATGGCTTTTAGTGGAGAATGGTATCTTGTACGTAAAGAGGGAAAATGTTAAAAGTTTGGTTTTGCCCACTGTATGCAGACCCTTGGTCCTCCACCAAGGAGGCTGCAGAGAACTGGTAGAAGGCACAGAGGGCGCAGAAGAAGTGGTATGAATAGTATGCCCACCACCGTGAGAACCAGCCTGGGCAGAAGGTCCTTCTTTTGCTCCCATCGTCGACCAGCAAGCTTCTGTCTAAATGGCAGGGGCCATATGTCATAACCCAAAAGATGGGTCCAGTTACCTATGAGGTACACCATCCTGATAAAGGCAAGGAAAAACAAGTATACTATGTTAATTAGATGAAGGAGTGTAAGGAGAGGCCGACCACTGAGGCAAAGGTGATGATGGAACGGAAGGTAGATGAAGATGAGGGGAACGATGACAGCCTGGAGGAGAGCATTTTTTTTTGTGTGTGTGCGTTTTGGGAACCTGAACCCCTGCATGGCCAACCCAGCTCACACCCACGCACAAATCTAAGCTGGATTGGCTGTGCAGGGGTTCAGGGGTTCAAAAAAATATGGCTCTGCTGCAGATAGCACTGAAGTGCAGATTGTTTTATTTACAGTGCAAAAGTGAAGTCCAAAAATGTTAATATCTGTATATGCAGTGAAATGGAATATTTACAAAAAATACCAGAAAAAGGAGAAAAAAACAATGTATCAAACAAGGCAAAATAAACAAATCGCTAAGTTAGACTCTATACCACACTCAGCTACTTTCTGACACGTCTTCAAATTCTCCTTCCTCCTCTGGATTACCAAGGATCGGCAATCTGGAAAGGTAACCAGCCATGAGGTTCTGCTTTCGGCCTTATGACAGATGATGCATCTGTAGCGTTGTAGTCCAGGTACCACCTCGTCACCCGTGCATTGTGATCCTTCTTTGTTTGAATCCAGGTCAGTGTACGGTGGTCAGTACCTAGATCAACCTCCCTCCCAAGAAGGTAATACCTGAGACTGTCCAAAGCCCACATTATAGCAAGGCACTCTTTCTCAATTGTGGAGTATGGTAGCAGCAGTGGGACACACATCCACACACACACACACACACACACACACACACACACACACACACACACACACACCATTTCTTTTAAAGTTGCTCTCTTTCATTATGACTCACTTCTCTTTCTCTCAATCACACACCCAGATGTAGTCTTTATTTTTTCTCCAAATAAATCTTGGAGACACACCGTGTTCCTCATAGCAACCTGGACGACATGACTATTAGTCACCACGACTCCTGATTCATGTCGAAGAACCTCTTTATCTTCTCGCTTATTTAACTTGACAGATCAAACACACCTTTTTTTCTTCCTCCTCAGAAGTCCTGCTTTATCAACCCAAAATATTAATTATAAGAACTACTAACACACACACACACACACACACACACACACACGAAATCACCCACCCAACACACACACACACACACACACACACACACACACACACACAAAATCAACTCACACACATGCAAACAAAATCACCCCCCCACTCCACACACACACACACACACAAAATCACTCAACATACACACACACACACACACACACACACACACACACAATCACCCAACAGACTTTGTCCAGACTTTATTTTCTTAGATATTTGAGTTTAAACCCTGATTAAAAGTTAATGCTTTCCACCAGCCCTGCGATGGCCTATCGAGCTGTCCAGGTTGTACTCTGCCCTCACCCAGAGTTGGCTGAGATGGGCGCCAGCCTCCCCGTGACCCTAATTAGGATTAAGTGCTTCAGAAAATAAATAAAAACATAGTTTCCATCAGAATCCTCTAAGTATCCATTAGAGATTTTCAGGGGACTGGTGTCAATCATTCGCTTCTTGAAACTCCTTAGCCTGATGATTGACATTAATATTAGGACAGGATCAGGTTCAGGTTTTATTTTTAATAGATGAAAAGCATTCAGTGTTCTCCAGTTTTATTTGAGCTGGAAAACAGTGTGAGTCGCTGTTCCCAATGACGCACTCCTTCAGATATTTAATCTCCGAGCTCATGTGAGTGAAACGATTTCATAACTACGATGATGTTTTTCTGATGAGATGAGAAGAGTTCGATTTCAGGATTGTTTATGAGGAGAATAAAAACTTCTTTCTGTCTTTATAACTGTGAAAGATTTCTGCACTGTTTCTCCCGAAGCTATGGTTCAATGGATCAATACTTAGGGTTCTGAGCTGACACTGAAGAGGTTGCGAGTTTGGATCCCTGTCAGATCCCACTTAATCCTACTAGGGTCAGGGAGCCAGGAGCCTACTGCAGCCGAATCTCGGGGAAGGTGGGGTACACTCTGAACAGCCTGTATTTGCAGAAACAACACACACACACATACACGCACACATACACCTAGGGGCAATTTGGAACAGCGAATTAGCCCAATGTGCTATGTTTAGACTGTGGGAGGAAACTGGAGTTCCCAGAGGAAACTCACACAAGCACGGGGAGAACATCAAACTCCAGCGCTGTCGAAGTCGGCTGCCGTCGCGACTACTCCTACCACTTTTTCTTTGTTTTTGTTTTTTTTTTAAGTTAATTTTTAATTCATAGAACTGGCAAATTCATCAACATGGAGTGCATTCGTTGCAATAGAGATACTCTTATTTCTATTGGTGTACAATGTACTCACAATTCGACGTTTTTAATCCCGGATCCAAGCTGGCCGAAGGAGATCCTCAGGGAGAACAAAGGACAGGACCCGAAGCGGTGGCACCGGGGGAAACGAGCCGGCGTCAGGAACAGGCTGAGAGCTCGTGCACACCGCACACATTCAGCATTCTGCTCGCCATGTGCTTAATGGTGAACAGTAGCTGGTGCAACAGCGCGAGCATTGTTCCTCTCACTCGCTCCTGCTCACCCAACCTGGAACT
>JAQMYF010040764.1:0-10057 GCA_030014195.1 Neosilurus mollespiculum | reverse complement strand
TTTTCGTAAAATGTATTTTTGTTTTCTGAAAATGTATTTTTGTTTTCGTAAAATGTATTTTTGTTTTCTTAAAATGTATTTTTGTTTTCGTAAAATGTATTTTTGTTTTTTGTAAAATGTATTTTTGTTTTCGTAAAATGTATTTTTGTTTTCGTAAAATCTATTTTTGTTTTCTTAAAATGTATTTTTGTTTTCTTAAAATGTATTTTTGTTTTCCGAAAATGTATATTTGTTTTCTGAAAATGTATTTTTGTTTTCGTAAAATGTATATTTGTTTTGCACTTCCCGGCCACCGTACTGATGTGTCTGGCTAGTAGTTCTTTTTTGTGTAGGTGGTGAAATGGAATTTAAATAAGAAGAATTTGTTTTTAGTCCTACATTGAACAAACTAGAAAAATGCAAGAAAGCAGAACTGAGCCTAATTGCAGACTTTTTTTAATCTGCATGTACCTATAAATGCCTAGAAAAAAAGAAATAAAAGAGCTTTGTTGTCAGAAACAAACTGAGGAGGGCCCCTTTGGTGACTCGGTTCAAAAAGAGGTTGAGCAGGGTGACTAGGCTGGTTCTCCTACCCTACTCAATGTACTCCCTCTTAAAGCCTTCATGTCTGCTGAAGTGCTTAGGCTAACTTAAACTTAAAAGAGGTTGAGTTGCGGAACAGAGAGTTGGAGGTGGAGGCCATTTATTGGCGAAGACACTGGAATTGGAGTAGGGAGCTGCTGCTGTCAATCCTGCTACCACACAGTCACCCTCTGGTCATCAGGACTCCTTTGACATGAGAAGGCACATTGCACTTGTTCTGCCTTTTTGAGAATCAAGATTTTAGCGCATTTGAGCCCATTGCAGCAATGTTGCACTGGCTTAAGAGAGTGTGGTTCCTTTTGTTGCAGTGCAAGTTAATAGGGAAGGTTCATGACGTATGTAATTCGTTATAAATTGAGGAAAGTCTCAATTATGATGTACTTAAAGCCACCGTCCTCTGTGCATATGAACTTGTCCCGGAAGCATACAGATAAAAATTTTGAAACTATAACAACTGGTCAGACACATGTAGAGTTTGCAAGGGAGAAAGGTTTTTTATTTGATAAATGGTTCTAGGCAAGCAAAGTGGTAACACTGGCTGATTTGCGTGAACTTATATTAATGGAGGAATTTAAAAATTGCATTCTGGAAAGAATGTGGTCAAGAGGCATTTCAACCTTTTGTCTCAAAGGGATCTGTTGCCTTGGTAGGTGATAAACATCAGGGGCCTCATGTACAAAGACTTGCGTGGAATTCCTACTGAAAAATGGCATAAGCTTAAATACATAAAACGTCGTAAGCACAAAAAAAACAGATATATGAATCTGTGCATACGCATGAATCCAAGCACATTTCCTTTGAACATCTGAATCAAAGTGGAATTGAGCGCACATGTTATAGTACCCGACCCCTCCTTGTGCACGCCCCCATTTAAATATACAAATCATATTTAAATGAACCCTTCACCAGAGATTCCCCTCTTTGCAGGATCAGAAAACCCTTACTATATGAGTAAGATGGGAAAAGGCGAAATTTCACGGAAAGTGAATTAGAGGCGTGCAAAAATGTACTGTTTTGCATGCCGTCCTCTGGCATTAACAACAAACGCAAGAGGTCTGAGTGGGAGAGTGTGTGTGAGGCAGTCAATGATGTGGGGTCAGAAAGGCATACACACTGAGTTAAAAAAAGAAGTGGTCAGACTTAAAGGTGGCCATTAAGCCTAGGATGGCTGCCCACCGCCAAAGTCTGTCCCAACCAGGCCATATCATTAAATATCATCAAATATGTCCATATTTGTAACTCACACAGGTGAATAGCCTGCTCACAACCCTGTAAGATAGAGGTTCATGCGTAAATGTGTGAATGCTATTTGGTTTGACAAATTGAAACATGCCAGTACAAGAAAGAGGATATCCAAAACTTTAACTCATGTTTAAGTACGATTTATTTTTTTTTAAAACAGACAATGTGACGAGGGACACACAGCCACGTGCTACAGACTCGGGGGATTTCTCCACCATCCGCGGCGGCTCTGGCGTCACAGAAATGGGGGATTCCTCCACCATCTCTGGCATCTCCGGCATCAGTGTGCCCAAACCACCGGCTGTTGATGCCCGCCTGACTGGCCGTGTCCTCACCCGCACTGTGCTGGAGTCACAAAAGGAAATAGTGAGAGCAATCGTTGGCATAAATGACCGCCTGGATCAGCTGATAGGTGTCCTCACAAATATCAGTGACTCAATAAATGCATTGGTGAATAAGTGAATTCTGTGTCCTTGCCTCTTTTATATGGTTGAAATCAACCACCCATCATGCACAGTGCCAGCTTGTATTTCCCAACTATGTGTTACTCAGGATGTATGAATCATGCGTTGAACCAGGCCACCTCGCCACAATGTTGGTTAATTGCATTTGCGCATTACATATGATCTGTATGCTGATCAAATAAAAATGCTTCCTTTTGACATAAACAAATTCATCCTGTGATGGCGCTTTTATAGCAATGTATGTGCAGTTGACAGCACTGATTACATTAGGAAAACCGGCTCTCACTGCAAATCGCGCTTTAATTAACTCTGAGGACTAATTTTCATATTATCAACAGTTTCCCAGCATCACCTCTAAGTGTCGCCAAAGGACCAACAGCTGCAGAAACATGCGTATGCCAGCCATGAAGTTGGCGTGAGGCACCGCACATTTCTATGGTCATTTCACTCTTGATACATCTGAACTTTGCCGTAGGAATGGACTCCATGTTTTTGTGCATACGTGCCCTTTGTACATGAGGCCCCAGGTCCCTATCACAATTTTAAGAGACACTGGTGGAAAGCAGTCCATTATTCACAATAATTATTTGTGTATTATTCACAATAATTATTATATATAAGTCCATTATTCACAAGTCTTATTGTGGCTCAGACATTTTGGTATAAGGAGTAAAAATGAGTATGTTACCATTACGCATACCTTTACATGGCATTCAGGTGTCATCTAAATTTGTCTATCATAGATTCACCAATCAAGTGTTTGAAGACAGATCATTTAATTGATTAAATAAGCCAAGTCAGGTGTGCTGCTGCTTAGTTGAAACTAAGTTGGAGTTTTTCCATCTCATCATCCAAGATTCAAGATTCAAGAGTCTTTATTGTAATTATGTTAACACATAACAAAAGTTTGTGTGAGACTCTTTAAAGGTACAATCAAGGCCATAAACTGCAATTAACATTGTCAAGAGCAGAATATAAACACAAGTAATTATATGCACCAAAAGTTAGCTTTTGAATAGAAATGTGCTGCCCTGAGCTAATGCTAAGCTTGCCATGGAGCTGCTACAACACTCCATTAACAAACAGCTAGCGGCACAGCCAGACTGTTATTATCGTGGCAGTAGACTTTAATCAAGCAAACCTGAAGTCTGTCCTGCCTAGATTCTTCAAAAATGTGAGTTTTCTGATGAGAGAAAAAAACATACTGGACCAGATCTACCCCAGCATTTCAAATGCTTATAAAGCCACCCCCTGCCACATCTCTGACTCTAAGATCATCTCTCTTTGTCCCTGATTCCTGCTTATAAACCTAAAATCTGTAACCAAAGACCAGCAGTTAAAACAGTTCAGGTGTGGACAGACTGGGGAATATTTGCAAAGGAGACAGACCTGGGGGGTCACACATCAGCTGTGATCTCCTACATAAATTACTGCACTGAGAATGCAACCACAACAAGGACTGTTAAAGTGTTCCCGAACTAGAAACTGTGGTTCAACAGTGAGGTCTGCACCCTGCTTAGAGCATGGGATGATGCCTTCAAGTCAGGAGACCAGCAAGCTTACAAAGAGGCATGCTGGGCCCTCGAAGAGGCATCAAAAAAGCCAAGTGCAAATATAAACACTTTGTCAATAACAACACCAGGAATATGTGGAAGGGGATCACACATGCCCTACCGGACACCCTGAACCAGTTCTTTGCTTGCTTCGACCAACACAACAGAGAGGCACGCACATGCCCTGCACATCCAGAGAGGGGCAACAACCCCATCCAGCTGCAGCAGCACCAGATCAGAGCCACCCTACACAAAGTCAATGTGAGGAAAGCCCATCGCTCAGTTGCTGTAACCCCCATCATCACCAAATGTTTCAATAGACTTGTCTTGTCTCATATAGGCAGCCATCCCTGCTGATATTGATCCACATCAGTTTGCATACAGAGCAAACAGGTCAACAGAGTTGGCCATCAATACAGCCCTCCACACAGCCCTCACACATTTGGACAACAGTAACTGGTAGACTTCAGCTCCACTTTCAGTACAGTTCTACCACATAACCTGGTTCAGAAGTTGGGCAACCTGGGCCTAGGGAGCTCACTGTGCACCTGGATACTGGACTTTCTTAGTAACAGACCTCAGAACGTCAGGATTGGAGACCACATCTCCTCTACTCTCATCCTGAATAGCACAACACCACAGGGGTGTGTCCTCAGCCCCCTCCTCTTCTCTCTCTTCACACACAACCGTTCCCCCATTCACACCAGCAACACCATCGTCAAATTCGCCGACAACACCACCGACATAGGTATGATAACAGATAACGATGAATCAGCCTACAGGAAGGAGGTCCGGCATCTGCAGCGATGGTGCAACAATAATAACCTTGGGGCCTCCCCAAGGTTTGTACAAAGGGTACAAAAATGTGGCGTATGCCCTTTCCCACAGCAAAGTTCAGATGTATCAAGAGTGAAATGTGGAAAATGTGCGGTGCTTCACGCCAACTTCATAGCTGGAGTACGATGTTTCTGCAGTTGTTGGTTCTTGGGCGACACTTAGTTGACACTGTCAACAGTAAGCATTTTCATTTGATCAATGTACAGATCATATGTGATGTGCAAATGCAACTAACATTGTGGCAAGGTGGCCTGCAGGTTCAACGCATGATTCATACATCCTGAGTAACACATGCTTGGGAACTACAAGCTGGCATTGTGCTTGATGGGTGGTTGATTTCAACCATATAAAAGAGGCAAGGACACACTTATTCATCCAATGCATATATTGAGTCGTTGATATTTGTGAGGATGCCTATCAGCTGATCCAAGTGGTCATTTATGCCGCTGATTGCTCTCACTATTTCCTTTTGTGACTGACAAGCACAGCACATTTCACAGTGTAGCACAGCGCATTTCTGTGACGCCAGAGCCGCTGCGGATGTTGGAGGAATCCCCCGAGTCTGTGGCAAGTGGCTGTGGCTGCATGTCCTCTGCCTCATTGTCTGTTTTAAAAAAAAATAAATTGTACCTAAACATGAGTCAGTCTTGGATATCCTCTTTCTTATACCGGCATGTTTAAATTTGTCAAACCAAATAGCATACACACATTTACGCATGAACCTATATCTTACAGGGCTGTGAGCAGGCTATTCACCCATGTGAGTTACAAATATGGACATATTTTCCTTGGGGGTAATCGGAGTCCCCCACATGCGCCTCCAATCACCCCTGAAAGATCAGTGTCACCTATGATTGCGGTGACTCTCTGCTCAAACGGGGTAAGGTCCTTCTCTCCTGTCCCCCTGCCTGATTGGGCCAGATTTTGGCGGTGGGCAGCCGTCCTCTGCTTAACAGCCACCTTTAAGCCTGACCACTACTTTTTTAACTCTGCGTGTGTACGCCTTTCTGACCCCACAGCATTGTGCCAAACAGTACATTTTTGCACGCCTCCATTTCGGTGAGGAGTGTCTCTAATTCACATTCCATGAAATTTCGCTTTTTTCCCATCTTACTCATATTATAAGGGTTTTCTGATCCTGCAAAGAGGGGAATATCAGGTGCAGGGTTCATTTAAATATGATTTGTATATTTAAATATCGTGCACAAGGAGGGGTCGGGTACTCCAACATGTGCGCTCAATTCCACGTTGATTCAGATGTTCAAAGAAAATGTGCTTGGATTCATGCGTATGCACAGATTCATACATCTGGATTTTTTTGTGCTTTTGACATTTTCTGGATTTAAGCGTACGCCATTTTTCAGTAGGAATTCCACGCAAGTCTTTGTACATGAGGCTCCTGGACCTCAACACATCCAAGACAAAGGAGATGATAATGGACTTCAGGAGATCTAAACAAACTGAGCAATCTGCCCTCTATATTGATGGAGAGGAGGTAGAGAGGGTGGAGTGCCTCAAGTTTCTTGGAGTCCACATCTCTACTGACTTCACCTGGACCACAATCATCTCTCACCAGGTGGGGAAGGCCCAACAAAGGATGTACTTTCTGAGAAAGCTCCGACAAGCCCACTTACCCCAACTCCTTCTGACAAACTTTTACTGATCTGCCATCGAGAGCCTCCGGATCTACCCAAGGCCTTGCAGTGGGTGGTGAGGACGGCACAGCGGTAATTGGAACTACACTACCCCCCCCCAGTGACATTTACCCTGGCAGACTTCGGAGGAGAGCCAATGGAATTATCAGGGACCCCTCACACCTCCTTTTCTCCCATGTCCCCTCCAGAAAAAGCTACAGGACACTAAAAACAAAAACTGACAGACTCAAGAGCAGCTTTTACCCACAAGCTGTTAAAACTGCAACCCCACCACCGTCACATACACTGACTGAATAACCATCATTCAGACCACCTTCCTGGACAGTGCAATATTACTCTTTAAGTGCAATACTCATGTTTAGAGCAGGTCTTTATCTTTATCTTTAAATATAAACTCTAAACAAATGTGAATGAAAACTGAGCACTGGTATATACAGTATGTACATTGAAGGCACTATGAGATGAAATAGATAAACTGAAAAATAGCAGCATCAGAGTGAATATAAACTAGGGTGTAAGTGTAAATGTAAATTAAGTAAAGTGCAGTAGTACAAGTCAGTCATAGAGTTTGTGGATTCAATGTCCTTTTACAGAGAGCTAATGTCTGTGTGAGAGTCAGCAGAGTGGGGGGAGAGTGTGTGTGAGCGAGTGAATATATGGCTGTGGAGGAGGGTAGCATGTGTGTGTGACTGCGACAGAGTAAGGGGGTGGAGGGGTGATATTGAAGGAAAAAATATACTAATCCAGGTTTATAAGACCACTTATTTAGCTTGACATTAGTAATGAGTATTTAGTGGACAAATTTATGAGTCTTATGACCTAGATTGATTAAAGGCTGTTTTTGTGTCTTGAGTGAATGTCTCTTTGTTGTCCTGTTCTGTACGTGCAACACAGCATGTCTGTTAATCTAGGTGTTCTTGACATAGTTGATAGACAAGTCCTTGTGTGGCGCTGTTATTCTGTTATTCTGTTATTCTGTTTGTAATCATGCCATTGTTGAGACAAGCCATGTTTTTGATGATGTTTAAGGTCATTTACCATATATGGAGTTGTTTTCTGTGTCTGTTAGAGGAGCTGTTTTGGCTGATCCAAGGCTTCCTCGCTATCCTGATTTATAAGAGACTCACACCCATGCCTATTTCAGATGGCTTGTAATAAACGAACATTTGCATTTCCACTGTGTGATTGTTCATTCGTTTCAAGCCGTTCCTGGATCCAGAGACTAGGGAGGAGAGGAGGGAAAGGCAGAACAAGAGGAACGGTAACGGGGTTTTCCAAATTACCCAACAGTTTTGGTGTCAGAAGTGGGATCAGCCATTGTAACCATAAGTATTTCCTTATTAATGACTCTTCCTGGACCAATGGCTCCATGGAAGGGAATTCTACCTTATTCTGTACTTTCACGTTAAAGGGACGGGGAGCTTTTGTTTGGGTGTGTGGGAATGAGGCCTATCATCATCTCCTGTACAGTAAATGGCACGGATGCTGTAATCCGGCCCTTTTCACCATGGGGACCACTGTCTATTTTGCGGGTAATTCTGCCACTACTGCCTATGGCCACAGAAAATGTTCGCCTGGGGATTAACGTTCCCCTGCATTACAATGGGTACATGCTTTCGTCCCCTTGAACTTCACCTGCTGGTGCTGTGGGCTGGTCTTTATTTTTGGGAGGGGGCACCACAGCTGCCCTGAATAAAATTAATGGTCTCGTCTATGCTGTTTTCAATCTTGCAAATGATTCAGAGAAAGCAATTGGCCTTCTCAATGATGAAATGAAGATTCTCCGGCGGAGAAAGGGGGGGGTTTGTAAAATGCTTGGCCTTTCATGCTGTTTTTACATCCCAGATAATTCGGACAATGTCTCTGACATCCTCATGCACATGAGAGCACATGCTCAACCCCCACCTATGGTGGATAACTTCTGGTTTGGCAAAAGATGGTGGATTTCTCTTTTTGGAGCATGGACCCCGTATGTGTCCATGTATATTCCCATTGTGGTTGTATTTATACTTATCTGTATGTGCCTTCCCTGTATACAGGCATGCATCACTAATATGATACACCGCATATTCCAGGGGTTCCAACCGATACCCATCGCCCTGCGCCGGAATATTTTCCCTGGCCTAATAAGTAGTGAATACCCATGTTTCTAGGGTATTCAAGGGGGGATTAAAGGGAAAAATATACTAATCCAGGTTTATAAGACCACTTATTTAGCTTGACATTAGTAATGAGTATTTAGTGGATGAATTTATCCGTCTTATGACCTAGATTGATTAATGGCTGTTTTTGTGTCTTGTGTGAATGTCCTTGTTGTTGTCCTGTTCTGTACGTGCAAAACAGCATGTCTGTTAATCTAGATGTACTTGACATAGTTGATAGACAAGTCCATGGGTGGCGCTGTTGTTCTGTTATTCTGTTATTCTGTTTTTAATCATGCCATTGTTGAGTCTAGCCATGTTTTAGATGACCACCTGACTATATGGCTGTGGAGGAAGGTCGCATGTGTGTATGTGACTGCGAGAGAGTAGGGGGTGGAGGGGTGATGGAGAAGAACCTGTTTTTGAGTTTGTGCACAACAAACTTGAAGGAAGCGGTACAAACAGTCCATTTCCCGGGTGGGTGGGATCCGCCACGATGCAGCTGGCCTTCTCCTGGACCCAGACAGCATATATTGTGTCTAGATCTGGTAGACGGCAGCCCACTCTCCCCTGAGCAGTTGTCACCAAAGTCGTTTCTGTCCTTTGCAGTTCAGCTACTGTACCACACTATTGCACTGAGACAGAGTATGCTTTCTATTGTAGCGCCATAGAAGTTCTTGAGCAGCTGAGAGGAGAGTCCAGTACGCTTCCTGTGGAAGAAAAGTTCCTCTGTCTATTTCCCATGTGCACTGTAACACATGCCCAAGCATGCAAAAGAAGCTTCATTAGAGTCCAACATGTAGTCTGGCTGGTTATGCCACAACTGTAAGTCCTAAATAATTGTGGCAAAAGAGTTTATTTCATCTTCACAGTCTCTGAGTGCTCATCAAAGTCCATATGGATATTCATCAGCATAGTGAGGGGCTTCCAAGATGAGAACTCCAGCCAGCATGAGCACACCAGGACAAACCACAGGACTCAAAAAAGCAGAAGGATCAAGAGGATCAGGATGACCGGCACCCCAGAAGAAGCATTTGTACCTCAGCAAAAACAGTGGGGGGGGTTAGGTATCCTCATAAACAGTGTAATGGTAAAAGAAGATTTTATTAGTGCTGAATGGAGTGCAAGCAGGGACTCCGGCGTGACTAACTATGGCAGCATAACTACAAAGAGTGTACAATGAGGACACCCTGTGACATTGGGCAATCAGCCACTCCACTGTCAATGTACCTGGGTGAGCATGTAGAGCAAGGGAGCGACACCATCCCAACATCACAGTTTACCATTTACATTTACAGCATTTAGCAGGTGCTCTTATCCAGAGCGACTTACAGAAGTGCTTTAAAGTCATTATCAGTGAAAATATTCCTATACTGGACACAGTATAAGTATACCATCAGACAAGAGCTCAGTGGATAGGTGTTGTGTGCAGGTTTTTTTTTTTTTTTTTTGGTGTGTGTGTGTGTGTGTGTGTGTATATAAAAACATAGTGCTAGTCTAAGTACTGTCGTTTGAAGATACCCAGTGACTCAGCTGTCCAAACATCCAGAGGAAGTTCATTCCACCACCTTGGAGCCAAAACA
>JAQMYF010040763.1:0-10061 GCA_030014195.1 Neosilurus mollespiculum | reverse complement strand
TCAGCTGACTCCTCTCGATGCGGAGGAGCAGCGGCTCTACTCTGAGCTCCTCCCGAGTGACTGAGCTTCTCACCCTAGGTCCTGTAGGTTGTTCCTACAGGACAAACAGAGAATTAAAATTATGGTTCTCTCTAACCTAGGTGAAATAATAAAAAGAGAGAAGATTGAGGTAGCTTATGATCTGGTTCAAGTGACTAAAGTGCCATGTGCTTGTTCCTGATGTGGAGTTCAAGTGCTGATGGTTCTTTCATCTCGGAAATATTGCTAAAATAGGAAATATGATGTCAATGCATGATGCAGAAAAACTTGTTCATGTTTTTATTACCTCGAGATTAGATTATTGTAATGGGTTACTGTCTGGATGTTCTAATAGGTGCATAAACAAGCTCCAGCTTTCTCTTACAAAGCCCCACAATTATGGAATAAACTTCCAGTTAATGTTCGGGATTCAGACACAGTCTCTGGTTTTAAGACTAGGCTGAAAACTTACTTGTTTAGTCAAGCATTTTGTTAATAGCCTTTTATTAGGTAAAGGAGCAGATCTGGGGGTTCTCAGGCATAGAGAGTTCTGGTAAACTGTGACGTTGGGATGCTGTCGCTCCCTCACTCTACATGCTCACAAATTTTTCTTATATGGTTTGTATTCTATGGTCTCACCCAAATGAGGATGGGTTTCCCTTTTGAGCCTTGTTTTTCTCAAGGTTTCTTCCTTGTGTCAACTGAGGGAGCTTTTCCTTGCCACTGTCACCATGGGCTTGCTCATTAGGGATGTGAAGAGGTTGTGTAGGGGTTGTAGAAAAATTTTTAGATTCCTCCTTAAATTAATTTTACTATGTAAAGCAGCTTTGTGACAATGTCAATTGTAAAAAGCACTATACAAATAAAACTGAACTGAATTGAATTGAGGGAGAGGGTGTCAAAAAGTTCAAGTGTTAATGAGGAGATGGGGGGTGCTAGAGTCCAGAGTGTGTGTGTGTGTATGTGTGTGGAAGAGAGGCAGAGCAGGGAGAGAGTTCAGCATCCTGACAGCCTGGTGGACGAAGCTGTCCCCCATTCTGCTGGTCCTGGCCTGCAGGTTCTGCAGTCTCCTCCCTGATGGCAGCAGGCTGATGAAACTGTGTGATGGGTGGTTGGGGTCCCTCGCAATGCAGAGAGCTTTTCGGGTGAGGCGAGAAGTGTTGATGTCTTGTAGGGAGGGTAGAGAGGCACCGATGATCTTTCCAGCTGCTCTCACGATGCGCTGAAGGGTCTTCCTGCAAGACACGGAGCAGGCACCGTACCACACGGTAATGCCGCTGGTCAAGACACTCTCAATGGTGCCTCTGTAGAATGTGGACATGATGGGAGCCGGGGCTCTAGCTTTCCTCAGTTTGGGGAGGAAGCAGATGTGCTGGTTCGCATTCTTGGCCAGTGATGTGGTGTTGATGTTCCAGAAGAGGTCCTCAGTGACATGCACACCCAGGGACTTGGTGCTGCTCACCCTCTCCACTGTAGCACCATTAATGGTCAATGGTGCATGCTGTGGGTGCGTTCTCCTAAAGTCCACAACAATCTCCTTTGTCTTCTCCACATTCAGAGAGAAATTGTTGTGTTCACACCAAGCGGCTCACCTCGTTCCTGTATTCTGTCTAATCGTCATTGCTGTTGAGACCCACCACAGTCATGTCATCCACGAACTTGATAAAAAGGTTGGAGCTGTGCAGCGGTGTGCAGTCGTGAGTCAGCAGAGTGAAGAGGAGGGGGCTCAGCACACATCTTGAGGGGCCCCCGTGTTCTGGGTGTGTTTCTGCCAACCCGATCTGCCTGTGGTCTCCGTGATAATCTGTATCCCTTGCCACAGGTTCTGTGTGTCTCTGCTGTTGCTGAAGCGATGAGCTATCCTCCTGGAGTACTGCTTTTTTGCCTCTCTGATGCCGCGTGACAGGTTGGCCCTCGCTGTCCTCAGGCCCTCCTTATCTCCAGCTCTGAAGGCAACGTTCCGAGCCTTCAGCAGCCTGTGGACCTCCCCTGTCAGCCATGGCTTCTGATTGGCCTGAACAGTGATGGTCTTTAACACTGTGATTTCATCAATGCACTTGGTGATATATGAAGTGACAACCTCTGTGTACTCTTGGTGGTCTGTGATGTTGTTACAGGTAGCACTCTGTTTAAACACATTCCAGTCTGTGGTGTTAAAATAATCCTTAAGTTCCTCCAAGGATCCTTCTGGCCACACACATACCTCTTTGAGGACTGGTATGCTGACTTTAACTAGAGGTCTGTATACTGGCATTAGCATGACAGTAATATGATCAGAGGCTCCGAGGTGTGGAAGGGGAAGGGCTTTATAAGCTCCTCTCTGGGTGGTGTAAACTTGGTCCAGTATGTTGTTTCCACGTGTTAGAAAGTCTGTGTTTGTGTAGCTTCAGAAGCACACTCTTGGGGTTTGCGTGGTTGAAATTTCCAACCAAGATGAGAAAAGCGTCCGGATGGCCTCTCTGCTGCTCATTGATGTGTTGACACAGTTCATTCAATGCCTAACTGCTGTTGTTGCCACTTGAGCTTGGAGGAATGTAAACAGCAATAAGCAGTATGGCTGTAAACTCCCTTGGAAGATAGAAGGGTCAGCATTTAATGACTATAACCTCCACTAATAATGAGCAGTGATTGCAGACCACAGCAGCATCACGACACCAGGCATTGTTCATGTAAACACCTCCGTGTGTCTTCCCTTCCTCAGCAAGAGCTCTGTCTGCTCGATAGCAGGTTAGCTGCCCGAGCTGAAAGGCATGCTCTGCGATGTTGTTGTTGAGCCAAGTTTCCATGAACACAAACACAGCACTCTCTCACGGCATTCTGAGTTGTACGTAGAAGACGTAAATAGTCCAGTTTATTGTCCGAAGAGCATACATTGGCCAGCATGACGGTGGGAATAGCCGGCTTGTGTGGGCTAGCCACTTGCATAGTTTGGATACCTCCGTGCCTACCCTGCTTCTGCTTCCTCTCACGCCACCTGCGTCGCCTCCACTGTGGGTGAGGCACAGGACTGGGGGTCGGTAATGGAGTAGGCATTCGGAGTAGACCGCGGTCTCATAGCTCTTCTACTTGCGCATAGTTTAAGTTGCAAGAAGTGGTCCTGTCGACATTGAAAATAAACTCCTGACTGTATGTGCGCATGAAGACAGGTAATCGCGGCAAAGATGATGGAAAAATACAAAAACACCGTCTCGTTCAGAGAGAGAGAAGCCGCAGCGTGTGCACACACCGCCATGTTCATTCTTTCATGTAATTTACCCATTATTCTTACCTGAGTGGAAAGCCATGGAGGATTACGTAGAAGAGGCTCTGCGCCAGGGCTTTATCCGGCCATCTACTTCTCCAGCCACTTCCAGCTTCTTTTTTGTCTCCAAGAAGGATGGAGGTCTCCACCCATGTATCAATTATTGCACCCTAAATAACAATACTGTCAAATTTTGCTACCTGTTACCTCATGTGCCCTCCGACCTGGAACAACTACGTGGGTCGGCTGTATTTATTAAACTGGATCTTTGCAGTGCCTACAACCTGGCATGCATTCACGAAGGGGATGAGTGTAAGACTATCTTTAACACTCCCACCAGCCACTATGAGTACCTTGTGTTGCTATATGGGCTTACTAACGCTCCCTCAATGTTTCAAGGATTCATGAACGAGGTTTACAGAGACATGCTGGATTGCTTTGTCATTGTCTACATCGACAACATCCTTATTTACTCCCCAGACCATCCGACCCATGTTCACCATGTGACACAGGTTCTCCAGCGCCTCTGTCAATTCCAACTTTTCCTGAAAGCCAAAAAATGCTCATTCCATCAGACGACTGTATCCTTCTTGGGCTACGTCATGGACCCTTCAAGGCATTCGGATGGGGGAGGGGAAAGTAAGGGCCATTAAGGACTGGCCAGAACCTGAGTCTGTAAAAGCTCTCCAGTGATTCTTAGGCTTTGCCAATTTCTATAGATGGTTCATACAGGACTTTAGTAACCTGACGGCCCCCTTGACCAGCCTCCTCCATGCCAAACCCAAGACTCTGCTCTGGACTGAATCAGCACAGTTTGCGTTTCGCAGCCTCAAGGCGGCATTTCTCTCCACCCCAATATTGCAGCACCCAGTCCCTGCCAGGCCCTTCATCGTGGAGGTAAATGCCACCATCTGTGGGGTAGGGGCAGTATTGTCCCAGTGACTACCTGGGAAAAACCAGCTAATTTTACCCTGTGCCTTCAACTCTAGAATAATCAGCCTGGCCGAGCAGAACTATGACGTGGGAAATTGGGAGCTCTTGGCTATAAAATTAGACCTCGAGTAGTGGCAGCATTGGCTGGAAGGAGCTCAGTTCCCCTTTAAAGTGATCACAGACCACAAGAACCTATGTTATCTAAAAGAAGCCAAACGACTTAACCCACTTCAAGCTTGCTGGGCCCTGTTCTTCACTAGGTTCAATTTTACCATTCAGTACTGACCCAGATCTAAGAATGTAAAAGCAGATGACCTCTCCCACATCTATGAGCCCAATGAAGCCTCAGAACAGCCCAAGCCCATACTTCTGCCCCAGATCTTCATCCACTCCATCCAATGGGATTGAATCAATGGGATCCAAATTTGGATCACCTTGGGACCACACCCGGCCCCGTCTGACACACCACCAAGTTGCCAATACGTTCCTCAGGACCTAAGACTGCCACTGACACAGGCACTCCATCCCAGGCACTGGACATCCTGGGGCCAACTGGATGAAGCGAAAAATTTAGGAAATTGGACGCTTCCTAAGGACCTTCTGTCACGGCCACCAAACCTCCTGGGCCCAGTTCCTGCCCTTGGAGTAAGAGTATGCCCAAAATTCTCTTTGGCAAGGAGCTACAGGGCTCACCCTCTTCCAGCGCATGCATGCAAGTAACGTTGGAACGGAGAATCAACTGACGTTCCGGCAGTAGATCACTGGTTTCAGGAGAGTGAGAGGGTCTGGAGCAAGGCTCACCAGCATCTCCAGTGGGCCATCCCCAGAGGAAGAACTGGAGCGGATATGCTGCGCTCCGTCCACGGAGATAAGGTCTGGCTATCAACCCGGAACCTCTGACTCCACTCTTCCTGCAAGAAGTTAAGACCCCATTTGGTTGGTCCCTTCTGGATCGCTGCACCGATTAATCCTGTCACTTTTCGTTTGGCACTTCCTCCCTCTTACAAGATTCACCCAGTGTTTTGTGTCTCTCTGTTTAAACCATGCCATTCACTTCTGGTCTCCCTGTTCGCAGAGTCGGGTGAAGCGGCTGAACCCCCTCCACCTCTGGCTTTGGAGCAAGGTCCCATCTACACCAACCAACGCATCCTGGACTCTTATCGGCGCCGTGGGAAGCTGGAATACTCAATCGACTGGGAAAGATATGGACCAAAAGGGATGTTCCTGAGTCCCTCAGAAGGACATTCTGGACCCCGGCCTGCTGGATGACTTCCATGACCAGCACCCGAGTTGATCAGTGCCCTGAATGTGGGGTTGCCCACAGCGTCAACTTCATCTGAGCCCCACCGGGGGGCCGGGGGGGGGGGGGGGGGTGTTGTCACGTCCTCGCTCCCCAACTCGCTCCCCAACTCCCACGCCAATTGTTCCAAATCTCTAGAGTACTGATGACATGCACCTGCACCTTGTTTCCCACACCATCAACACTCCTACTTATACCTCAGTCTCACTCCAACCGGTGTCAAGCCTCGTTGAAGCTAATATATTACCCTCTACCTTCACAAGCGTTTGACTCACCTGACCCTTCCACACTGTTCCTGTTATCTTCCGCCTGCTACCTACTCTCCTCTACGACATTTCCTAAAGGATTTACCACGAAGTCCATCTTGTTCTCATGCTGCCACACACCCCTTGCAGTATCCTCTTCTGCTATTCTTCTTTTTGCCCCCACCTTCAAATCACACAGTGTACTGTCTACTCTGTTGCATTTGCTGCTTTATCTGCAACAGCAAGTTGCCACTTGACATTTTTTTTAATTTGTGACCCCACTGCTGTGTACAAACAAAATATGCTTTCTCCTCTCTACCTCACCCACCTGAACCTTGATTGCTCTGTCAGAAAAAATCCTTTTCTCTTTCCTGTCTGCCATGATTCACCAAACAGAACCAATGATCTGTAGGCTCATTTATATGCATCAATATTCATGAGGTGCTTTGCACTGACCATTTATATGCTTACAGATTGGAGGTGGAACAACTGGTCCTCTGGTGTATTCAGAACCACCTTCAGCTGATCCAATCAAGACTGTGAAGATGACAATGGACTTCAGGAGAAGCCCTAAAGCACTCCCACCCCTCACCATTTCCAAAACACAGTGTTTACAGTGGACAACTTCAGGTTTCTGGGAAGTACAATCTCTCAAGACCTGAAGTAGATGTCCCACACAGACAATGTCCAGAAGAAGTCCCAGCAGAAGTTGCAATTCTTGCAACAACTCAGGAAATTTTACCACCAACAGGAGCTGCTAATCACCTACACTACCATCATACAGTCTGTCCTCTGCACATCCATCACTGTCTGGTTTGGATCAGCCACTTAACATGACAGGATCAGATTGCAGACAGAATCATTATGTTCTGCTCACAAATTATTTAAACTGTTTTAATGAAAACATTACAAAGCACTGTAAACCAAGACCACAGTGTACAGTCAGTGATGCTAAACCGGAGTAAAATGCCTTGCTTGTGTTCACAAATTTGTCCAATAAATCTGATTCTGATTCTATAGGATTTTTTAAAACAAGTACTGCATTCATAACAAAACTTGAATAACTGTACCAACTGTAGTCTTTCCCAGAGATGAATAGTGATTCATGCATCCCATAAGGCGAGAATGCTCTTTTTATTTGCATATTCCAATTTGAATGCTCTGCGATGGTTTGGTGAGCTGTCCAGGGTGTACTCTGCCCTCGCCCAGGGCCTTCCCGCAACCCTAATTAGGATTAAGCAGTTCAGAAAATTAATGAATGAATGAATTTGAATGCTTATGTGACAGAGAGCCTGTAACAGCAGTCTATATGCATGGTTAGAACCCAATTTAATTTACCTCACCTGAAATCTGCAGTGAGCGCTTTTGTTCTGTGATGTTTGTTTAACGTTCATCAAACAGGCTGATGATTTTTGTTAAAGTCTATGATATAAGACCTCCTAAACACAGCCAGAGTAGTGATAATTATATTCATCCAAAGATTTTTATGATTGCTGCAATCAATCCGGGTGTATAACGTCCATGGTATTGTTTCAGATAGGGTAGTCAGATCTGGAACATTCAAATTCAGTTGATTAGCCTACTAACTTTCTCTATTTTTATCAGTTGCTCATTTCCTTCATACATAGCCATCATCTTGAAATTTTTATAAATTTCACTTGTAAAACGTTTTGACTGAATAATTGATATAAGGATATATTATATCACAAGCGAAATTTATGAAAATAACCTTGATGAGCTGCCCACATCTTCTTCAGGGGCTCATAACATGAGCAAATTTTCACCATCCGTTCAGTTTTTTGGACACTCATTAAAACACTATATCACATTTATTCTTCTTAAAACCTGTTTGTTTTACATGGAAATATGCTTAAATTTGCTATAAAAATACTTTTGGGGGGTAGTGAATATATTTTCTGTGTCAAAAATGTGAAAATACTTTGTTCAAAATTACACTTTTTCCAAAATTGCAGACAGAATCGGTCCTGTTTTTTTAGTATGCAAAGTTTCAGCCCTATACAGTAATTATTAAGGGAGTTACAAGCTTTCTAATATGCCCAAAATGGTTAATAGCAAGTCGCGGGCCGATAAATGAGTACTAGCCTGCGATCTTTAAATGAACATATCTCGGAAAGTTTTTGAACTAGGACCTGGATATCTGGATGTGTTTATGTTGAAACATGTTCTATGTATGGTTAAAGTTTCATTGAATTCTGAGATGCTAGGTGATTTGACAAGGAATGAGCCCCCAAACATTTAAGTGATCTCCGATCATGTTCATTTTTTCTAACAACATTTCTTGCATGAAGGCTATAGTTCAGCACTATCTTTCCAGATGTGCCGGACAGTTCTTAACCCAATTATAGTAATTTCAGCAATATCCTTATTTTCTTTATTTGCTTGATGCAGGCCAATAATTTTAACCTTCTGAAACACAGTTACTTCGTTACCATGGAATCTTTACCATGGAATATACAGTATCTTTCAACATGGTTGTTTAAGAAATGAGAACGTACTTACTGCATCAGTCAAGGTTAAAGAATGTTACTACCTGAAACATATTAATCATTACAGTTTTCATTCAATCAAAGTCTTCTATCTATTTGCTAACTTAAATCCAGGTGGAAACTATTTCTTGGCAGAGCAGTGTGGTGGCTCAGTCTGCAAAATGTACAGCAATGCACAATTTAGATTTTACAGCTTGGAAACCTTAACACAGCACTTAAATCGTGTTTCACAAACAAGAAGTTTAGAAGAATGATCAAGAGACATTACTGGTACAGAATACTAAAATTACTACTTTGGAAATTTTCAAGTTACAGAGTGATTAGAGAACTACTTAAAATGCCATAATCCCTAGCAAATACAATTGAGCTAAATCAGAGTTTCAAAAAAATAAAAGGGTGAAACTTAGATTTTTTTTGTTAAATTTATATTTGATTATAATCCTCTAAAAGAAATGATTACACATTAGGATTTTTTTATATTAAAAAATAAGCACTGATTAATTTTATAAATAAAGCAGTCCTTAATTTGTAAATACAAAACAACCTTTTTGTAGATATAACAGACATAAAATATAAGCAAAACTGCACAATTTATGGATTATTAAAATATATCTATAAAGCATAAATCTACTGTTAAAGCTTTTCAAAAGTTTATCAAACTAATCTAAGACCATTAAAAACAATTGAAAGTAAATAGTGAGTCAATGTAGAGAGTGTAGGAAGCAATGCTGACTCATTCATTTATTCATTCATCTGTTGTCCAATTCAGGACATGGAAAAATAACAGGCTAGGTTTGATTAATTTCAGCTTTTGAAAGATACCTTTTAAAATACCAAGTGTTTTTGTTCTACATAAAACCTTTAATGGTCCTAAATTTTGTGACTGTGAAAATATAATATACAAAATATGGAAATTGTTATTTTTTTTTTAAATATTAACAATTTAATAGAAATTAAGTACAAATAAGCAGTAAGACTTGTGTTAGTTTATTTTATACACAACTTCACATGAAACATGACTGTTAAGGCACATGCATAAAGGAATAAGCAATAAACAAATGGCTTTGCAGTTGGAAATGTTCATGCACACGAATCCTTTCACTCACTCATTTGCCAAACTACTTAATCCTATTAGGGTAGTCTTTCACAGCCGACAATGGGCGAAGGCAAGGTAAACCCTGAACAGCTCGTCAGATCAACACAGAGCAACATACACATAAAACACACACACACCCATGTACACTCACGGGCAGTTTGAAACAGCCAATTAGCCCAACGTGCAAGTCATTGGACTGTAGGAGAAAACCGGAGTATCCAGAGGAAACTCATGCAAACTCCACACAGAAATGCCCAAGCCCAGGACAATGCCACTGTGATGCCAGTCATGCATACATAAAGAGATTTGCTCATTGCCAGCTCTGGATGCCTAGGATCCCTTCTGAATATTCCTACCAAATAATGTTTCTGAGGAAAACCATGAGCAGCATCAGGCTAGTTCCCCACAAGATCACAAATCTCTAATGTATCATACTGTAACATAAACTGCAGTAGAATCATGTTTAGATAATACTTAGCCGATGTAGTGGGAGGAAATGTAATATGGCATTCCAGTTTCTTTTATTTTTTTTTGTTTGTTTGTTTGTTTGTTTGTGGGTACAATAAACAAATACATTAGGGTGGATATATATATATATATATAAGATCTTGAGTCGATTTTCCCCTGATGAGTGGCCAAATCCCCTGATGAGTGGGCAACCACGAAACAGGCTTGTCGGGATGAAATCGTAGTACTGGTTTTTTCCCCCACATACAATATA
>JAQMYF010040762.1:0-10064 GCA_030014195.1 Neosilurus mollespiculum | reverse complement strand
GACCCTCATGTTTTCCCCGTGGTTGCCCGGGTTTTCTCCAGGTACTCTGGATTTCTCCCACAGTTCAAAGACATGCATATGAGGCTAATTGGATATTCTCAATTGCCCCTAGGTGTGAGTGTGAATGTCTGTGTTGGCCATCCTGTGTATGAGAGAGACTTTGTGTGTGTGTGTGTGTGTGTGAAAGAAAGATGATATGATAATAAAAATATAATTAAATCCTGTAATGTTTTATTGTAGAGGACAAAGTTCTTGATATCTAAACAAGTGTCTTAAACACACACACACACATACACACACACACACACACACACGTATGCGCACTCTCACACACAAACAATCTCTTGCAAAGGAATGTGGGGATTTGACACAGGTGAAACAGTTAATCATCCTGTTTACACTCCACATTATTCAGATAGGGCAGCACAGTGGTGTAGTGGTTAGCACATCCGCCTCCCAGCAAGAAGGACCCTCATGTTTTCCCCGTGGTTGCCCGGGTTTTCTCCAGGTACTCTGGATTTCTCCCACAGTTCAAAGACATGCACATGAGGCAAATTAGATATTCTCAATTGCCTCAAAGTGTGCGTGTGAATTTGTGTGTGTGTGTGTGTGTGTGTGTGTGTGTGTTTGAAAGAAAGATATGATAATAAAAATATAATTAAAACCTGTAATGATTTATTGTAGAGGACAAAGTTCTTGATATCCAATCAAGTATCTTAAACACACACACACACACACACATGTTTCTAGTTGTTAGCATGTCTGTTGTAAGTATACCTAACACTGGGATTTTAATTTCTTATAAATATATTTATAAATTATAATGATATAGTTACGAATACAATGAATACAACGAATACAACATTTTCATCGGCCGTGTTTGGGTATAGCAAGTGTGTATGTGTGTTTGTGTGTGTGTGTGTGTGTGTGTCTGTGTGTTGACAGGAACTTCAGGACTTCTTTATCTGTAACTGCTGACATGGTGATGGTGGTGATGATGATGATGATAAGAAAAATTGAATTAATATATTATCGTATTTATGGAATGGAAAACTCGAGTCTTCAGGAGATTATAGTTAGCATACTGGATTTCATTAACATGACAAAGCTGTTTTCTACCTAGCAGCTTCAAAATAAACAGATGAGGACATGAGTGTTTGTAGCTGCTCTACCACGATCAATAAAAGAAACGGACCTCTGTATTGGGAAACTCGTTCCATAAATAATAACAATGGAGCTGAGAAAACTAGACTTATTTTGAAGAGCGCTTCCCCCAGAGTCACGCACCCTAAATTACTCACTCATTCACTCACTGGCACGACGAGGGTCATAGTGTCGATCTCAGTTGATACTTTGCTAATGCAGGGTACACTCCCCAGGCCATTACAGGGCCAACGCACACAACCATTCACACACACCTAATGTGAGTGCTGAATGTGCATATTTTTGGACTGTGAAAGAAACCTGAGCACCCAGAGGAAACTCACGCAAGCATTCGTGAGAGGACGGAGATGGTGAAAACTTTCTTGCTGTGAGGTGGACTTGCCTGATTACTGATTCATTCATTCATTTTCTGAACCGCTTAATCCTAATTAGGGTCATGGGGAGGCTGGTGTCCATCTCAGCCGACTCTGGGCGAGGGCAGAGTACACCCTGGACAGCTCGCCAGGCCACTGCAGGTCTGCCTGATTACTGATTAAGGAAAAGCTCATGAGAGAGCATAGTGCATCATCGTTATATCCAGAACTAAAATTCCCCAAAGTTCAAACCAAGCAAGATTAGTTCCTTAGTCATTGAAGAGGAGCCATACCGATGTTCACTCTGATGACACCACTTACTTCCTGTGTTAGTCAGAAGCTCCTACTCCACTTGTAAATTCAGATTTACAAGTATGTCAAATATGTCAAGTATGTCACAGTGCTTTCTTGGCGGAGCGAAATGAAAAATAGCAGATGTGAACTTCCTTCTCAGTTGTCACTCACTCACTCATTTGATGAAGCGCCTACTCCTATTAGGCTAACAGAGAGGCTGGAGCCTATCACAGCCAACACTGAGTATAGGCGCGGTACATCTTGAATAGCTCGCCAGATCATCAGAGGGCCGACACAGACAGGCAATCATTCACACTTACACCTAGGGGCAATTTGGAACAGCCAGTTAGCCTAATGTGCATGTCTTTGTACTGTAGGTTGAAACTGGAGTACCCGGAAGAAACCCACACAAGCACGGGGAGAACATGCAAACTCCACCCAGAAATGCCTAAGCCCAAGACTAAAACCTAGTACCTTCTTGAGTGAGGCAGATGTGCTATAAACAGTTATTAATGCTCCTATTCGGGCCACATAATTTTTATAGTAACGATCACTAATATGATCTAATAAACAGATTAAATGTGTTGTTAGATTATATCCAGGTATTCCGGTTTCCTCCCACAGTTCATTGACATTCGCGTTAGGTTAACTGGCTGTACAAAATTTACCCCAAGTGTGAATGTGAGAGTGAATGGTTGTGTGTGTTGCCCTGCGCTGGCCTGGTGAGCTGTTCAGAGTGTATCCCGCCTTCGCCCAGCGAAGGTTCCAGCCTCCCAGTGACCTTTGGATTAAGCAGTTTGACAAGTGAGTGAATGAGTGTTCTAGATTTAGGAACTGTAAATACTTCCATACTGTGAAATGTATCACTGTCAACATGTGTCAACATGTGATCTCTGCTAAAATAAAATGATTGACAGGACTTGTTTAACAATACTAATTAAAATTCCATTACTCCTGGAGAACAACGCCTTCCTGCGTGTCTGACGGCAGCCATGTACGAGGTCTAATCCCACACAACTCCTAAACGCAAAACGTATTTACAGTGTGAGACTTTAGGGTTGAAAGAAGAACAGCATGAAGATACTTTAATAAAAAAAAAACCCTGAAAATAATCAGAGAAATCATTTAATTAATTACAGCTCAGAATTTCAAACACTCAACAGTAAATAATCCATAAGACATTACACAACAAACATCTTCAATTTACACTCTTCTCCTACACACACACACACACACGCACGCACAATTTGCTGTTATTCACTGGGTTTCAGTATGAAATCAGATCAGAAAACTGGAGCTGGAGAAATTAAACAGCTGAGAGATCAGACAGTAGTCTGGGAGATTAGATAGCCAAGATTACCTGATCTCACAATTTTTTCTGGTGTATTTTACTGTGGTTTGAGTTACATGGTTTAGAGTTTTCAGCATAGAATTAGCAAATACAAAAATGCTGTTGTTGAGGATAATTCCTGCAAACCGCACGAGGACACTGAAGACATTCTAATAATATCTTTGCATTTTTTAAAGAATATAGGGTACAGGTATATTTTGCGTAACAGGACTGATTGTTTGAATTGTGGACAGATGCTAACGTGATGACACCGACAATAAAATAAAAAGAATTTCTGAGAGTTACTGCAGCTCGCTTACAGGAAATTCGTATAATTGTCGTTCCATGTGACTTGCACAATATTTGAGACCTCTCACAGGGCTGAAAGAGTTCACAGAGTGGAGTGAATGTACATTTCTCATAACCTGTAATGGAGCAGTTACGGAAATGGATTTTTACGAGCAAGATATGTTTAATGGATTTGCATATTAATGAAAAAATTATACAAATATAATTGAAAGATACGATACGGGGGTGATGTGCAGTTCCACTAGGGAGTGATGACCAAAATCCTGTGTGTTGTAGACAGGTTAAGAGTTAAGTTCGCTCACTCTCGCTTACTCGTTTGCCAACCTGGTGCCTGGGCAACCCAATGAGCGAGGGTGGGGTACACCCAGAACAGCTCGCCAGACTATCGCAGAGCAACACATGCACAACCATTCACACTCACATTTACATGCAGGGATGATTTGGAACAGCCAATTAACCTTATGTGCATGTCTTTGGCTTATAGGAGGAAACCAGGGTACCTGGAGGAAGCCCACACAAGCACAAGGAAAACATGGAAACTCCTTACATAAACACCTGCGCTCAGGACTTGAACCCAGGACCTTCTTGCTGTGAGGCGGATGTGCTAACCACTACACCACTGTGCCATTTGTGTTTTAAGTTATTAAGTTAATAAATATAAACAAACTGAAGAATGCTTTGCCTATGTTTAAGATGTACATTATCTTTAGTTTTGTGCCAGAAAGTAAGAGAACCTCACTTCCTGTCTGCTCGCTGTTTATTGAAAGCGCTTTGATTCCTATGGGATGGTGACCAATCCAGTCGAAAATGGGGGAGCCGGGAGACTGACATACGGAAGACGTGCCTGACGTACCGCATTCAAATAAATCGTAATATGGTTCTAAGTTTGGAAGTGTAACATTGGAGATGTAAAAGCACTGCAGATTTAAATATACTACATTCCGACACTCAAATGAAACCACACACTTGAACGAACACAAATACTTATGATTTTAACAGAAAGTTTACTTTTGTTTCGTTTATTTAGAATTCTTCACCTAGTTAGTCACCATCCATAAAATGAGGTCATGTTTATTTTGAAACGTACATACAGGCAAAATATAGACGTAAATACAATCAGCAGTGGCGTGTACGCGACACTGACTAAAGGCTGCAATGGTCTGGCAAGCTGTTCAAGGTGTACCCCGCCTTCGCCCAGTGTCAGCTGAGAGCTGAGAGGCAAGAGGGAGTGAGTGTGACTAGAAGAATACAAAGGACACCAGAGATCAGTATTACTTGGGGCTACAACAGACTTTTAGTTTTTAAGGTGAATTTTTTTTTTTTTTTTTTTTAGAATTTTTAGATTCAGCCATGCACTGCGATGGTCTGGCAAGCTGTTCAGGGTGTACCCCGCCTCTGTCCAGTGTCAGCTGAGATAGGCACCAGCCTCCCTGTGACCCTAGTATGATTAAGCGGTTCAGCAAATGAGTGAGTAAATGAGTAAGTACGATTCAGCCACTGTAGTATGAAATAGTATGTAGCATATAGGGACCTTTTTGTTAGGCATGGCGAGGACTTTTCCATTTTTGCAAGCACCACAACATCATAACTTCACTTCACGGGGGCAGCCGTGGCCTAATGGTCCGAGACGCATGTTTGGAACCTAAATATCGCTGATTCGGTTCCTAAACCGGCAGGAAGCACCTTCCCTTCCTCCACCTTCATGGCTAAAATGCCTTGCAAGACACCTAATTCTCAACTGCTCTCTGGGCGCCGAAATGTGTGGCAACCCACTACCCTGAGAATGTGTGTGCTCACTGTTTATGTGTGTGTGCTTACTTTGGATGGGTTAAATGCAGAGACAAAATTTCACTTGTGGGATTAATACAGTATATCAAAATTTTAAAAATATATAAATAAAAATTACATTTTAATGCCAAAACAGTGGGTATGGCAACACTTCATACACACAGTCAGATCTGGATGTCCTCTTTGAGAGGGACTCAAGGAACTCAAGGAACTTGTGCATTTCAAGGACCTCAAGTACCAATATGTTTAAGTAACACTGGCCAACACAGCATGCACAGGCATTTTGCGTTCTTGTTTTTTTTTTTAGATTTACACAGTAAGTTATGTAATTTGTGATTTACACTACCCTGTAGATAAACCCTTGTGAATTATTTCCTTATCATGTATTTTTTTTATTTTACAAAGAAAACATAGTTTGTCTTGTTTTGCAATACAGTAAAACACTCTTTTAGTACTGTACCAGAGTACAGTACTGTTTTAATGTACACCCTAACATCTAGTGTGAGAAACAAACCAGTATATGCAAAATATTTGTGTAAATACATAAACATGTACAGTAACATCTGCCTTCTAATTACTAAACATACTCTTACATTTTAGAATTGTTTGGTATTAAAATATTTACACTCAAAAGATGTAACTCTTTCATTACCAGCCACAACAGTGAAGCTTCTGTCAGTTTTTGCTTTTTAGGGATTATTAGGGTTTTTTTTTTGTTTGTTTGTTTGTTTTGGAAATAAATGCCTATATCTCAAGAACTGCCTGACATGTCGGCATCAGATTTTCAAGGTAGCAACTTGGGACCAAAGGCTGTAACGAGTTTGAACAGGTTACTGTATGTCAAGTTTAAGGTCAGCAAATTGGCTGCTGGTGTGAAATCCCCCTCGGGGACCTCTACTTTTATTTTAGCAATGCAACATGAAATAAATTTGTGCTAAAGTGAAATATACAGGCACACGTCACATATGTGATTTGCAATGTTTGAAGTTGTTTTGTGTTTTTTATCTCACTGAATGCCACAGTTGTATTCCTGGGTGACAGTTACTGTCATTGTTATGGCAGCATGAGTCATTTTTGGTGAATTGTAACAAGTGCAAAAATGATTGTAAGAAGCTGTAAATCATGTTCAAATTATATTCAAGTGAAAGACACACAACAGAGGTATAAACCATTCCCCCTTAATAGTTAAGCCTCTGTAGCTACTCTCCCACTATTATGCCAGGGCAAGTCAGGACTATCTCAAGGCAACCTGAGGCTTGTAGCCTGGTGCTTTAAGCCTCGAGCAAAAAACCTGTTTGCCTCTCTATTTTCGTCCATACAGCCTAGTAGTTTTCCCACCCACAACATGCTACCTTAATATAACCTTCTCCCATCTTGCTTAAGCTGCCTGACCTACAGAAGAACCCATGAGAAGAAAACCAATGGAAATTTGTTTGTTGTTGCTAATCTGCACCCATTGGAGAGCATTCCAGCAAAGACAAGATGAGAAAATGACCACCGACAATGTATTTTGCCTGCACAGCAACAGAGCAATCTAAAGACTCATGACACTAAAGACACTAAAGACACACACGGTTTAGCAAACTAAAAGTTGTATTACCATTTACATGGAATATTCATTCCAGAAAACAAAATAGAGTAGTTAGGGAAATATTTATTTAAGGTGTCCAGCAATTACTTTTACAACTGTTTACATGGACCTACATATACACCAACGTATACACAAAACACAAAAGCTCGTTTATGTTAATGTCACCATTATAGAGTTATTGTCTAAAACTTGAGTTCTACCTAAAATTGAGGCGATTTCTTGCAAAAGAGTTACAGAGTTTTATTTCTTAAATTTTATTTTATTTTATTACAGTATATCTGAACATTCTTTAGAATCACAGCTAAAGCTATGTCCGGCTAAACCTGTTTAATGTGTGTCAAATGTTCAGCTGAACAATACTCGCTGTTTAACTAGAACAATGAATAAATTTACTGATTGAAATGCTCTAAACCCCACCTAAACCATGACGTGACCTTATGCACCAGCTTATGCTCCATAGGTAATTTTCAGGCCCAGTGACAGTGGAAATATTGGATCACACACGCTTGCCTGTTTTTGGCCCGATACTGAAATCACAGCTAGTAATTGGGTTACTATTTTAGAGCACAGCATTACAGCATTGAGGAGTAGAACCCAAAATAACTATAATATATATATATATATATATATATTTATATTTATATTTATATATATATAAAAATTATAATATATAATATAATATAACATAATATAATATAATATAATATAATATATGTATGTATATATAATGTGTGAAGTTTCTGGGCTCTCACCATTATAATTCCAATGGCGAGAGAGAACCTGCTTCTAAACTTTAACCTTCAGGTTTATTTCTATATTATCTAAGAGGAACTCTACAGAAATGTGACGGGGTAGTTGTGGCCTAAGGGTTAGTGGAGCGGGTTTCGGACCAAAAGGTCCGAGGTTTTGATTCCTGAACTGGCAGGCAAAATGCGTGGTGGCAGTGGGGTGAGCAGCACCCTTCAATTCCACCACCTTCATGGTTGAGATGCCTTTGAATAAGATACTTAACTCCCAACTTCTCTCCAGGTGGCTGCCCACTGCCCCGAGTGTGTGTGTGTGTGTGTGAGTGTGAGTGTGTGTTTGTATGTGTGTGTGTGAGTGTTTGTGTGTGTGCTCAATTTGAATGGGTTTGAATGCAGAGCCTAATATTCAGGCTATATATTAATACTCAGGATTATTTCATTATTAATTCATTAATTAATTAATTCATTCATTCAAGAATTTTTTTTTATTGTGAACAATAACAACAATAACAAAAACAATAATAATAATAGTAATAATAACAATAATAATATGTATTATTATTATTATTATTATCGTTATTCTTTTTATTATTATTGTTGCTGTTGTTATTGTTATTATTATTATTACTGTTATTATCTTTATCATTGTTGTTATTATTATTGTTATTATCATTCTCATTGTTGTTGTTATTATTATGTAAAATCGATATTACTTCTCTGCATTGAGGCTCTCGAGCTCTGCCACGTAGTTGGACGGTATGTATCCCTGACGGCGGCCCGGGGACAGCGCTCGCGCGACCCACCAGTCCGGATTGCTCTGGTCCAGAACCTCGAGCTGATCCCCCGCCCGGAAGCTCAGGTCCTCGGTGGTGCGCGCGGTGTAATCCCACAAAGCGGTGAACAAGCGCGGAGTGGGCAGAGAGGGCAAAGGGCGAGCCGCCCGCGCCGGGTCGATGGGACTGGCGTGCGGGTTAACGATCACCACCGCGTCCCTTTCCCGGGGGGGTTCTTCGGGCTTCTTCCTTAAACACGAGACCGCTCTGAGGCAACACGCGTTCATCCACTCCCTCAGGTCCATCTTCACCCGAAATCACGGCAGCGCGATTCAACCCCGAGTAATTCAAATCAATGCAAACACACCGCTGATTAAACAGCCCCAGTCCTGGAGAGAGAGCGCTCCATGTTCCGGTTCGATTTCACTCACACACTCTTACACAGGGATCAATCCTAACTGAAGGGTGTCCGGTCCATGGCAAACACTGGGACGCGCGCGTGGAGCAAACGGGATCCGGTACAGCGTCAAGTGCGAGACTTTATTGATTCCCGTTAAAGTGGCAGAATTTCCTGATGAGTCAGAGAGAGAGAGAGAGAGAGAGAGAGAGCGAGCGAGAGCGAGAGAGAGAGAGAGAGAGAGACTGAAACTGGCAACTACAAAAACCGGCTGTACCTGTTCAGGTGATTAACACACACACACACACAACCCGCACGTGACATTATCTAAAAAATGTACACAAACCTCAGTAATTCACACGTCATGTTGCCTAAATAAAGAAGCCGAATCATTCCACTGTCAGGATCAGATAAATTTCTGGGCAGAATTCAGATTAAAATCAAGTTTTATTTGCTCATTTATTTGAAACTGTTTCACAGCAGTAAATTAAAGGAGAAATGTTATCTAATAGTCATCAGTAAAATACATGAATTCAGATCCGTATACAAGTTTCACTTCATCTATCAGACACATTTACACTCTCTAATTTATCTAGAGTGACTTGCAGAACTGCTTTTCACTGTCAGTGAATACATTCTATTCTGGTTCAAAAGAGTCTGGTTACAGATATATCCAACCTGTGTTTCTTACTCTATACTCTGTTTTACTGAACTCTGTAGTCACTACTTTGAAAAACTTATATGTCTCTGACCTTTATATCAATCAGGCTGTGCAACACAAATATATAACTTCCATGTAAAGTAACTGTATTCATGAAAATTGACTATCAAAAGAAGGGTGGCGTGGTGGCGTAGTGGTTAACACATCCGCCTTACATCAAGAAGGTCCTAAGGTCGATTCTCAGGCTCAGGAGTTTGCATGTTCTTCTCATGCTGGCATGGGTTTCCTCCAGGTACTCTGGTTTCCTTAAACAGTCCAAAGACATGCACATTAGGCAAATTGGCTCTTTGAAATTGACCGTTGGTGTGAGTGTGAATAGTTGTATGTGTTTTGGCCCTGCACTGGTCTGGTGAGTTGTTCAGGGTGTACCCCTCCATTACTCAGTGTCAGCTGAGATATGCACCGGCCTCCTCGAGAGTATGATTAAGCAGAGTGATTATCTCCCACAGACCAGACCTTAACTAGAGAAACATCTTGAAACTGCCATGTCTGTAACGTCCTATATTTACTTAAAAATTTATTTACTGATCCCAAGGTCGGGGGTTCAAGCCCCACTATCGACGGGTTCTCACTGCTGTCCCCCCAGTGCAGCTAACTG
>JAQMYF010040761.1:0-10064 GCA_030014195.1 Neosilurus mollespiculum | reverse complement strand
CACACACACACACACACACACACACACACACAGATATATATATATATATATATATATATATATATATACACACACACGCATACATAAAAAAATACAATGTAGTAGGTATTGTTGCAGGAGTACTTTTCATACTCATAAGATCATGTTCCCAATCATAATTCAAATCAATTATTTGAAAAATGAGTTTACATTTACTTAACACATGTACATGTAAGTACTGACTCCACTGGTACCATACTCATACTCACGTGAACACACACTCTTCTAACATGGGTTTATATGGCATTCTATGCATGCCATTATCACTTACTTGTGAAATGTTACTCCTGCAGATCTGCTGTGTTGGTTCCTGTCATTTTTATAGTTGATCGCATTCTGACCCTAAACTTTTCCTTGTCTTACTTTTGCTATCTCCTTCCATGGTGTTGTCCAAGATGGTGTTGACACCGCACAGCACATTGAAAATCGACGAAGCGTCATGTCTACAGATTTAGATGTCTATGGTGATAACACTGTAAGCTCCATGGTCCAAAGGCCTGCTGTCACTCAGTCTATTCCAGGAATGTCAATAAAAACAGACATGCTCCCAAAATATGAAAACACACGAGTCTCTTATTATTCGTGGGACAATTAGAAGAAGAAATACACAGAGAATAGATAAGAAGAATATAACTTAGTAAATTAACCAAACCGATGTGTAGAAAAAATCTATTGACTCCTGGGTAAGCCCCATCTTCCAGCTCGGATGGTTACCGCCTGGATGAAACTGATGCACATGCTACCGGGGGTTGCCCCAACATTTTAACTGTCAGAAGATCCCAAATCAAACAGAAAAAAAAAACACTTTGCACTGGCACTTTGAGTTGGCTACTCTATTTTTTTAAGTAAAGCAAATGTATATTAATAAATAAATTATTAATTTAAAAAAAAAAAAAAAAAAAACCTGAAGTCAAAATATTTTTGGATGATTCTGTGTCACAACTGTTTCTCACCAGATTTGTCCTGTGTCACTGTGTCACAAGCTGCTATTACGAACCAATCACCGTTTGAGGTATCCACGCGCTCTTCCCGCCAATAATCTTCTTATTGTTAGCACAGTAACCCAGTAACTTGGACAAAATGTCTTTTTCTACTTTAGAGAACAGGCAGATTAACAGTGAAATTGGACAGAGAAGTGTTTTTATCAGTCTGCTCGAAGTCTGAATGTCTGCTGAACCGCAAAAGTGCATATACTGGTATGTAAAGAATATAAATTCAGAAGGCATTTTAAAAACCCCATGATAACTTTGATGTGATTGTCCCACTGGGTTCTGATGCTCTCCACCAGAAGATTTTGGTGCTTGTGCTTTGGTTCACACATGAACGCCATTAAAATCATAACCACGCCTTCCTCACTCTGGGCATCTGCACCACTGTCTGCGTATTGCCCTGACAACGTATACACATGACTTCACCGCTCTTACTAATCCAGAAATTGTATTTCTCTCATTAGGTGTGAAATGTTGGTGACTAAATCAGTTAAGTACCAGTTATGTTAATCAAAGTAGTAATTAGAATTTATTTTTGAAGAGGTTAAATGTTGCAGTTAAAGTATTATATCCGTGTGTTGATATTTACATTATCTTTTTCTTCGTATTATAATATTTTAAAGTGAACCATTCTGTCTCATTATTCATTTCTTCTTTTTTCTTTTTCCTCTTTCTCTTAGTATTATTTTAATTACAAGCCTTGCTTTTCTTTCTTGATATTCACTTAATTATTTTCTTCTTTTTATTATAATCATGATTATTCACTATTATGAATAATACATTACTATTCACTCATATATTGTTATAGTTGTATTTAATACCATACTACACTCCTGTTGTTTCTGTCAGCACTTCAGTTGTGTGTAGTAAACGTTGTCTGTTAGTTCTAAATGTCTGTGATACGGCTAACCTGGATTACTCAGTTTTTTTATCACTTGAATGTAGAAATTCTTTTTGTGCCTATATGTCCTATGCATTTACAAAATACAATATATGCACTTACTGCGATGGCCTGGCGAGCTGTCTGGGGTGTACTCTGCCCTCGCCCAGAGTCGGCTGAGATGGGCGCCAGCCTCCCCGCGACCCTAATTAGGATTAAGCGGTTCAGAAAATGACATGACATGACAATATATGCACTTAATTGTTGTTGTACTTTACTGTATGTCTTGTTTTTCAGGTCATATTTCTTCGGCCCCCCGTTTGGGATTGTTTTCATGACCTGGCCCTCATTCCAAATTAAATGAATAGCCCTGGTCTAACAGTTTATAAATGTAATATATTTGTTTTTGTTTGTATTATTTGTCTTGGTGCAAAACACAGACATGACACATGTTTAACTTTATTGAACAACCAAGTGAAGTGTCAGATTTCACTCTGAAACAGCTTTATAGTCTTGATGAATCTGCAAAAGTCAAACAGAAGTTGGGAAAATGTGGGCAGGATTAGCAGAAAGTAAACATCTGTAAGCCAGTGTCACCAGTTAAACTGGAACACCAGTTTTCGAACAGCTCCCTTTTCCAACAAATGCCAGCAGCGTGGGCGTCGCAGTGGTCGGCGTTCCTTTAGCAAGTGCTGCATGACAAGACTGACGCGCACACTGCCGGGGGTTGCCAGATTGTTCGACAACTGAGCATTTGTTCTGCAACTCAGTGCAATTAAGGCTCCAAAATTTTGTTCGTGAACCAATTTGTTCAAAAAGAGAGCTGTTCGAAAACCAAGATTCCGGCTCAGGATGATGCCGCAGCCATCCACGACCGGGAATCCATGGGCACTAATTGGACCCTCTCACCGGAGGGAGGGGTTCCATACACTCACATTTCCTGTCACTCACAGCGATCACCATGGGTGTCTGTGAGCTCATTCGTGTGTTAGGTCGCCTCCAGATACGCATGCACAGCAGCTTGTAAAAAGCCAAGTGGCAGCATCACATGTCACAGAGTGGGCATGTGCATGCTTACACCCCTCCCTGGTTGGTGGTGATTGTTTGATAGGGAAGGCAATACTTGATGGGTGGGAATAGGATACAACTGAATTAGTAGAGAAAATGTGGGGGTGAGACAGCTTCAGGCATTCTCTCTCCAACACTGGGAGGAATGTTATAGTACAGCTACTTTATGGGCAAAGAGGAAAAAGACTAAGGGACAAAACAATTCATGAGGCCTTTACACTTGTTCGGAGCATTTGGCAGTCCTGGGCCCCTATGAAGGATCCCCTCTGACACTGACTGCTCCAGAGACCCATGAATGTCCTTGAACTCCCACTTCCCCTCTCGAACAAACAGGGGGTGAGTCTATTCAGATTGGGCAATTGTGCATGCAGTGATGGATACGCCAGACCAGGCAACAACTGGCTTGAAGGCGTCCCGAGCTGTCAGTACCATGACCGAATCTTTTGGGGACGGGTCTCCACAGAAAGAAGGGGGATCTGTAGCGCAGTCATATTGGGTGAAAGATCCTCCTACCTCTTCCCCTGAATGAAAACAAGTCTCACAAAGCCCACCAAAACAGCACCCAAAGGGGAGGAGATGTTCTAACCCCTGTGTCAGAGAGGAACAAGAACATACCCAAATTGAGAAACAGGAAAATAGCCACAATATCAGTCCTGTTACCCCACCAAGAAGTACCTCCAGCCTGGGAAATGTTCAGAGTCTCAGGACTGCTACTCAAACTCAAATTACAACTGACCTCAACACAAACTCAATGACAAACCACTCTTTAAGCCAACCAGACATATTAATGTCAACTATGTGTTTGAAAAAAAAAAAAAAAACTCATAGGGGATTCCAACCTGACCAAAACTCCCCATACACAAACCCAGACCTCCAGATAGAAAGCTATCCAGGAGCTACTTCTAGACTATATAAACTATATATCTAAATATTAAAGATACAACTATCATGCAATTACAGCAGCCCTTAAAACAACAAAGCAAAAATTCCCTCAATCACAAATATGGGTACCAGAATGAAACTATTGAGGTTCATTACCCATCTGAAACCACTCCCGACTCAACACCCTAAATGTCCATATTTGCAAAAAACAAAACATATCCCCACACTCCCACAGTCTGATTTCAACACGAACGGTAACAATATTCACTGGACCGAAGACATGGCCCAAAATATTCTCACACATTGGCTCAACTATTTCAAATTAACATCCCTATAAGCCTACAACTACAGGAGTGGATTAGGAATAAAAACACAAAAATTGTCATCATCCTTTTTGAGAAAATACAAGTTACTCAGGCCCAACTTAACTTGCTGGGAAACGGTCTAACCTTTATCCCAGAGTAACCTGCAGGTATGAAAAGTCAGTGGATGCAGGCATGAATGGACCTGCAACAATATCACAGAGGAATTTAATTAGCATCTTACCTTAGTGAGGACACTGCTGACCCTTCATTCATTCACACCAAAATCAATTGAGAAATTGACTGCAAGGATGTCCATACATTTTTTAAATCTTGAGAGAAGATAACCAATTTATCCCCTGAAGTATACATTATGAAATATATATATATATATATATATATATATATATATATATATAAATACATTACTACCAAAAGAACCCCAACTTACCTGTTAGAAGACATACAACCCCAAGCCAGAATCTTTTCTCACGAGAATCCGCTGGGTAGGCCCATAGTTTCGGACTGCAGCAGTGAAACCTATTGTACAGCAGAATATATTGAACATTATTTAAATCCACTATCAATTCGAAATTCTATTTAAAAACCAGGAGATATTCAGAATCATTCCTCAGAAATTAATTCAAAATTTACCTAGATATAAAAATGTGTACAGAGGACATCAACGTACTCTTTGTCACAACATATTTTACAAAAAATGTAAAGTCTACATGATCACCTAATTAAGGCAAAACCTTACATGCCTTGTAACCTAAGGAAGGGTGTAGAGAGGAACACAGAACAATTAATAATAAGGGACATTACTGTAAAAATGGAAAGGTCCAACTCCATAGATCAATCTGGTAGGAATTCTACCAAAACCCAACAACGGCATATACATGTGTTTATACATAAGAACAAATTAAGCTATAGTAAGTGTAAGATACCCTATTCCCACTGTACATGATGCATTACAAGGCATGAATGGGATAGCTGTGTTTAGCCAAAATGGGGATATCACCTGTTGGAGTTAACTCCAGAATCCAGAGAAATAACCACATTTGCCATTCTTAATGGGGTGTATCAGCAAGTGAGCAGTACCAATATAGCTATAGGAAATAGCTAAAGCTTTACCTGGAATTGAAGGGGTTGAAAATATTTTTGATGATGTAATGCACCTAAAAAAACTGCATGATGAGAGACTACATAGCTTTTCTGAGTGTGGCGCGATATTAAATCCAGAGAAATGTCAGTTTCGCATGAACAGACTTGTTTTTATGGGAATTCTAATGTCGGAGAAAAGTTTTGGACCAACTGAGGAAAGAGTAAAAGCTGTAATGAAGGCATGTTTACCACAAAACGCCACAGAGGTGAGAACCATTTACGTCTTGTTGCTTGTTACAGCAGCAGATTCAAACCACAGTTTCCAACACTGAGCGATTAAGACAGATAACAAGAAAGGACACTCGGTTTACATTTGAAGAATAACAGAAGAAAGTGTTCCAAAGATTAAAAAATGAACTGGAAAGAGCAGAAAATTTTGACAAAGAAGCATCAACAGAAGTGATTGGAGATTCCAGCCCTGTTGGACCTGGAGCAGTGCTCGCATAAAACAAAGGGAAAATTGTTCCTGTGCGTTAAGTGCTTTGGACTCTGACAGACTGTGAACGCAAATACTTACAAACCGAACAAGAAGCATTGGCTCCAGTATGGGCATGTGAAAGATTCCGTCCATACCTGCATGTGAAAACATTTGATCTCATTACAGATCATAAACCATTGGAAATGATTTACAGCCCAAGATTTAAACCATATGCATGCATAGAAAGATGGGTCCTAAGACTGCAACTATATGATTACAAAGTCATACCTGTACCAGGGAAGCGACACATTGCAGATCCACTATCAAGACTACTGGGAGACAATGCACTAAAAGAGAAGCACAAACATGAATCTGAAGAGTATGATATGATATAGCTGAGTGCTACACCAAAAGCCCTGATGCTCAAAGAAGTTGAAAAAGCTTCAACCACAGACCCAGAACTACAAGTGGTACACAAAGCCATCCAAAGTGGACATTCTGACAGATCAACAAACCACTTCATTCTTGTAGTGACTGACCACTACAGAATATTCTACGAATATGATATTCTGACTTCTACAACAGCTGGAAAAGTTATTGACAGTCTAGCACAGTGATTTTCAACCACTGTGCTGCAGCACACTAGTGTGCCGTGAGAGATTGTCAGGTGTACTGTGGGAAATTATCCAATTACCACTGGCCATTGTCCAGGAAAAGCACTGTAAACAAAATATTTGGCCCTGACACAGTTAAAGAGAGAGCTAAAGTCCCTCTCTCAGAGAACACAATTGCCAGACGTATTAATGACATGTCTGCAGACATCGAAAGTGTTATTTTGTAAAAGATACGCATCAGTAGAAAATTTGCAAGCTTCGTGTGTGTCTTTCTTCAATTCCTGCCAGGATATAAGCTTAGTGTTCATCTAAACAAGCCCAGGTTTCACACTGATTGAGTATAAATAAATTGAGAAACTATACTTATATATATATATAAGTATATATAATTATGTATATACTGTATTAGGCTACAGAGTGTCATTTGTAACATTTTTGGTTTGTCTGTGCCACAGGAGTTTTTTCAATTTAAAAAATGTGCCGTGCCTTAAAAAGGTTGAAGAACACTGGTCTAGCAGACATGTTCAGCAGACATGGACTACCCATGACCATTAAATCAGACAACCGACCACATTTGAGATCTGAGCGGTTCAAAAACTACTGTGAGAAAATTAGCATAACGCACCTAAAAACAACACCAAAATGGGCTTACGCAAATGAAAAAGTTGAGCTTCAGAATACATCGCTGATGAAGAGGATCAGAATTTCACAAGCTGAAGGACTTGACTGGATTATTGAGAAAATACATGAGGGTATACAGGTGTATAGAACGTGCCACTACAGGAAAAAGCCCTGCACATCTGCCAATAATGTTTGGAAGTTGCTAAACATTAATGGACTACACACAAGTGAAATCTATCAAATTCTCCTTCTTCTTTCTCTTCATCATCATCAGTGGATCATACTTCTCTATCTCACTCTGTCCTCTGCATCCCTCTTTGGCTTTCCTCTTCTCCTCCTACCAGGCAGTTCCATTCTCAACATGCTACTAATATATCCTTCATTCTTCCTCAACACATGCCCAAATCATCTCAATCTGGCCTCTCTTGCTTTACCCTCAAACACCTGTGCTGTCCCTTTAACATATTACTTTCTAATACTTCCCATTCCTGTCACCTTCGGAGAAAAACATAGCATCTTCATCTGTGCCATTCTGACATACTAAATTTTCACGTTACAACAATAAAATATTTTTATATTATAATGTAAAATGTTTCAGCTTGGTTTTTGGTGTTTGTGTTATTTTGAGATACAAACCTATCATGTTATAACAATAAAGGTTTATTGTTATAACAATATAATAGTTATCGTGTTAATAGTTAAGATTTTCACATTATAACCAAAAATTTTCAGATTATTCTGTAATACAATCTTATCACTTTATAACAATAATTTTTTTTATCATTGTAACAACATAATGTATTATAAATATACAAAAATGTAACATAAAGGAGCAGATCTGGGGGTTCTCAGGCATAGAGAGTTCTGGTAAACTGGGATACTGTCACTCCCTCAACTCTCACATGCTCACCCAGGTCTGTGGGCACTCTGTGGCTGATTGCTTTATATCAGCGTGCCCTTATGTCTGTCTTCCCTCTGGTTCTCTCTTTTTAGTTATTATGTCATAGTCAGTTATGCCGGAGTCCCTGCTTGGACTCAAAACTAATAAACTATCTTCTTTAACCATTACGCTGTTATGAGCATACCTAACAACCCCCACCCCCTCTTTCTGTGTTTTTGTTGAGGAACACATGCTACTTCTGAGACACTAGTGATCCTGATCCTTCTGCTCTTTGAATCCAGTGATCCGTCCTGATGTGCTACTACCGGTTGGAGTTCTCATCTTAGAAGGTCATATGGACCTAAGTATACACACAAAAACTGTGAAGAAGACCTTTAACTGTTGTTGATATAAACTATTTTACTGAAATGATTCAGGACTACAATTACCATTACAGTTATAAGATAACCAACTAGACTTCATTCACTCACTCACTCACTTGCTGAACTGCTTAGTCCTATTAGGATTGTGGGGAGGCTAGTACACCCTGAACAGCTTGCCAGACCATCACAGGGCAACAGGCACACATAACCATTCATACTCACATTCACACCTAGGGGCAATTTGGAACAGCCAATTAGCCTAATGTGCACTGTGGGAGAAAAGTGGAGTACCTGGAGGATACCCACACAAGCACAGGGAGAACATACAAACTCCACACAGGAAAACCCCGAGCCCGGGAATCAAACCCAGGACCTTCTTGCTGTGAAGTGGTCGTGCTAACCACTACATTCACATTTACAGCATTTAGCAGACACCTTTATCAAGAGCAACTTACAGAAGTGCCTTCAAGTCACTGTCAGAGAATCAATTCTGAATACTATTGGCAATTCTAGTACAATTCTAGTGGCAATTCTATGCCACTGTGCCACCCATATAATTTCATGGTAAACTATAGTGAAGTTTCTGCAACATGGTTTTTAAAAAAATCTTTTTTCACCCAAATGACGATGGGTTTTCCTTTTGAGTCTAGTTCCTCTCACGGTTTCTTCCTTGTTAGTCAGAGGAAGGTTTCCCTGGACACCGTCGCTGAGCACTTGTTAAATAGAGATGTGTAGGGTTTATAGAGAAATGTTTAAAATCGTAAGTTCAAATTCTTTACCAAAATTATGATATAAAGCTGCTTTGCAACAATGTAGAATGAATAATTCGGTTAGTCCAATTTCAGCCGGATTAATATGTTTACATGTTTTTAAAAGTTCAGTTCAGTTAGTTGGGGTGGCACGGTGGTGTAGTGGTTAGCATGTCTGCTTCACAGCAAGAAGGTCCTGGGTTTGAGTCCCGGGTGAAGACTTTTCTGTGTGGAGTTTGCGTCTTCTCCCCGTGTGTGAGTTTCCCCTGAGCACCCCAGTTTCCTCCCACAGCCCAAAGACATGCATATTAGCCTAATTGACTGTTTTAAACTGCCCAGGTGTGAGTGTGAATGGTTGTGTATGTTGCCGTGCGATGGTGAGCTGTGCCGCCTTCACCCAATATCAGCGGAGATAGGCACCAGGCCCCACATGACCCTAGTTGGAGTCAGCAGTTTGGCAAATGAGTGATGATGAGTTTATTTCGGAGTAATATAATAGTTCATCTTCTCAAACATCATGTAAATGTACAGAGTTTCATACTTCTTGGGAGCTGACATTCTCCGTGATTCTTTTGCAACTATAATAGGAAGTAACGTGTATGATAAGAAATTAAAAGTGTTACTTTTTTATTATTTTATGAGTAAATAATTTGCCAATTTGTCTTAAATACTTTTAACTTGCTGTGCTGTTTTGCGAACAAAGTAATCCTCCTCTAATTAACACCCACATAAATAACGGAATATTATGGTGATGTTTGGCCCTTCCTTTCATCGTACCATCTATATCCATTAATGTCATGGATCTGTGTCTGTGCAAAATAAATAAAAAGAAAGTTTTGAATATTTCTGCATAAAACACTACAGAAGTTGCATTTTTTCCTGCACCTTTTCAGAGATACCACGATGACCTCCTGAGGTTCCACTGGCCGTTCCTATTGTTTCTGACGCTGAGTTTCACAGACTTTACATGGTCGCTTATAGCCACTTTTATTAATTCATCATCCATTCATTCATTTTCTGAACCGCTTAATCCTAATTAGGGTCGCGGGGAGGCTGGCACCCATCTCAGCCGACT
>JAQMYF010040760.1:0-10066 GCA_030014195.1 Neosilurus mollespiculum | reverse complement strand
GCAGTCAAGGTGTTGAGGGGTTCTGGTTTGGTGGCCATAGGATCTCGTCTCTGCTTTTTTGCAGATGATGTTGTCCTTTTGGCTCCATCGAGCCGGGACCTTCAGCTCTTATTGGAGCGATTCGCAGCTGAGTGCAAAGCAGCTGGGATGAGAATCAGCACCTCCGAATGCGAGGCCATGGTTCTCAGCCGGAAAAGGGTGGAATGCACCCTCCGGGTCTAGAATGAGGTCTTGCCCCAAGTGGAGGAGTTCAAGTATCTCAGGATTTTGTTCACGAGTGAGGGAAGGATGGATCGGGAGATCGACAGATGGATCAGTGCAGCCTCTGCTGTAAAACGGGGCTTGTACCGGTCCATCGTGGTGAAGAGGGAGCTGAGCCGAAAAGCAAAGCTCTCAATTTGCCAATTGATCTATGTTCCAACCCCCACCTATGGTCACAAGCTTTGGGAAGTGACCGAAAGAACAAGATCGTGGATACAGGTGGATGAAATGAGCTTCCTTCGCAGGGTGGTTGGGCTCTCCCTTAGAGATAGGGTGAGAAGCTCAGCCATCCGGGAGGAGCTCGGAGTAGAACTGCTGCTCTTCCGCGTTGACAGGAGCCAGCTGAGGTGGCTCGGGCATCTGATTAGAATGCCTCCCGAACGCCTCCCTGGTGTGGTGTTTCGGGCATCTCCAACTGGGAAGAGACCCCACGGTCGACCCAGAACACGCTGGAGGGACTATGTCTCTCGGCTGGCCTGGGAACACCTTGGCGTCCCCCAGGAAGAGCTGGAGGAAGTGGCTGGGGAGAGGAACATCTGGACCTCACTGCTTAGGCTGCTAAGCAGATCACGCGGAAGAAGATGATGATGATGATGATGACATAAGAAGAATTATATAAAGCACAGTAAACAGTGATAACTGAAGCAAAGTCAATATTTGGCAATGATGACCCTTTGCTTTAAAACTATAGTAGTCTCATGTGATATAGTTCCATATAGTTTATGTAGTATAAAAGGATTTAAAGAGAATTATCATTCAGATAAGAAAATGTCATCCAGAAATGCCTCATGTTCTGTGGGCTGAAGCTATTTGAAAGCAGAAAACTTCGTGGTTAGATGAATCAAAATTTGAAATTCATTTTGTAAAACATGGACACCACATCCTCTGGACTAACGAGTAAAGGAACCATCTGGCTTGTTATCAGCCCTCAGACAATGATTTATGGCAGTATTCCTCAGCACAGGCAGTGATTTACATGACAGAACCATGCCTGTTTTTAACGCAGTGCTGCCAGAGGACCTGAAGATCATGGGCATCTAACTTATTGTCAGCCTTGTTCCTTGCACACAGAGATTCCCAGATTCTCAGAATGTTTAAAAATATTATGTATTGTAGATCATGAGATATTCAAAGTCCTTGCAACTTTATGTCGAGGAATATTTTTCAATTGTTTCACAGTTTGAAGATGATGCTGTTTTTATGCAGACGAGTGAACACCTGCCCAGGTGTTGTTTTTATACCTATTCATGTTACAGACTTGTTGTAAGTTAAATGAATTAGTTGCATAATGTTCCTCCAGCTGTTTCTTTTTAGTACCACTTTTTTTTCTACTTACCTTTATTGCCCCATTCCCATTTTTTTGAGATGTGTTGCTGCATCAAATTCAAAATGAGCTCATATTTTTCATGAAATAGTTTTACGCTTAACATTTGCTATGTTATTTGTGCTCTACTGTGAATTAAATATGGGTTCATGAGATTTGCAAATCAATGCATTATGTTTTGTTTTTTTCTTTGTTGTTGGTGTTTTAAATTTTGCACAGCTTTGGAGTTGTATAGATGTATCACTATAACTATTAAAAGGTCAAAGTTTTACAGGATATAAAAAAGACTTTTGAAGTGTATACATAGAGAAATGTTTTTCTATGTATTGTATTCAAAGTTTCCTAGGCATCATCAAGCATTTTTCTCAATCACAATGTATGCAATATATTCCTATTACTACCTGGAAGATAAATGTCAGTATAACCACAAGAGTACCTCACATAATTATTTTAATCATTAAACAAAACTGCTGTTTTAGTCATTACAGTTGTGAAACTTTTCAATATTTAGATATGGGAAATGGGTGAACTGTACTTTGTATTACCAAACAGCAAAAAAAATCAAGTTTACTCGAATTATTTATTATTATGAACATGTAGATTCAGTCATTTATTATTCAAAGGTTATTATATATTATATAATTAGTTTTTTAAAATGTCTTTTTTTACAGTATGTGAACATTTTATTCAACATAAACACTCAATTAAAATAATTAAATAATTGCATTTTAATTAAATAATTGAATATTTTTAATTGAATGTAGTGTGTTGTGTAAAATATATATGTGACCCATCACAGCAAAGTGGGAATTAAGCTTGAAACTCCTAATTTTTAGTTATTGGTACCATTTTATAGCTGATATTCTAAGCTTTCTAACATAATAATCTACTTTTGGAGTAACTAACCAACAGCCTTTTAAACATGCAGCTTTAATGAAAATCGTGTTTGAAGTTTAACAAAGTATTTAATAATTTCCGACTTAATACCCACTTTGCTGTGATGGGTCGGATATTACGTTCCAATAATCCCAAAAGACTTACCATATTGGATGGCTCAGTTTGATTTTCCAAACTGCTCCCCTAGACAACCCACATTTTCAGAATCCACAGCTCTCAACACACCTAAACAATCAGGATTAATAAGCATTTACATAATTAGTTATGCAAACAGAAAACAAAAACTGCTGTAGTATATGAACCAAAAAGCCATATTAATCAAAATCCTTCATTATATACAAAAGTGATAATAATAATAAATATAATAATACAAATAATAATAATAATAATAAATATAATAATAATAATAAATATAATAATACAAATAAAAAAATAATAATAAATATAATAATACAAATAAAAAATAATAATAAATATAATAATAATAATAATAATAATAATAATAATGACGATGATGATGATGATGATGATTTTAAAGCTATGTTCATCCACAAAATAACCTGAACAATGAAGAACGCCCAAAAAAATGTCATAATTATTTCTTGAAACCTAAAGGGCTCTTAAACAGCATGAACTACCACTTTGTGTATATGTATAACTAATCTGTGTGCCCAGACATATGACCATGAGATCATTTAAGATGCCAAATTATCAGGGTGACCGTATAATACAGCTTTTAACATTTGAAACATGTATATATTGTTAAACAGTTTAGCCCGATAATGTTTAATGTCCATAATGAAGTCAAACTTTTTACAATTCACCTTACGAGCATGAGGTAGGGTCCTGCTCTTCTCACCCTGTGTCATGGATGTGCTTAACTTCTGCAGGACTATATATATGTATAAACAGGGGTGGGGGTGTGGAGTGGGGGGATAGATGGGTCTTTATTTCAGTAAAGTAACAAAGTTTTAGTAACAAAAACTAGAAAACTTCCTGAAGAAGTTTTGAGATGTGGCTGCAAATGCTGCTGGAAAATACATGAAAACTAGCATACTGAACTGTAGCACACAGGAAAATTCCTCCTAATTTACACAGATTTCTAAGTATCTGTAGCAAGACAGGTGGTGATAAATCAAAGAATCAAAGCATATATGCTTTAACTGTAACCATTATTGTGGGGTTTAGGCCAAGCTCTAAACCGGGGCTATTCAATTAATTTGGAAAGAGGGCCAGGTCATGAAAACAATCCCAAATGAGGGGAGGAGAGCGGATACCTCGAAAGGAGGTTGGTCCGCTACAAAGGGATGTGACAAAGGGAGGCGGGGCAAACGTAGTGTAAAAACTGTGTGTGTTTGTGGTGGTCTGAAAATAAATCCCATTGTAGTCAGCTGATATTTCCAGGTATTTAACAGTTTTACACAACGCTTGGCAAAAATTGTGGAATCACCGCACCTCGAGGATGTTTATTCTGCTCTTTCACTTTTGTAGTAAAAAAAAAAACCAAATCACACATGCGACAAAAACTTTCTTGGTTTAAAAGCAGTACATTTTCGTTTTGCAAAATATACATTAACCTAATTAAATTATTTTTAATTAATGTTTTTTTAAATCAATCCATACCAATTGGTTTACTACTAGGGCAGTGGTGTCTCAGTGGTTCAAGTCTCAGCTCCACCAAGCTGCCACTGTTGGGCAAGAATCAAGGCTCTTAACCCACAGTTGCTCATCTGTGTAAAACCAATACAAGTAAGTTGCTCTGGATAAGGGCATCTGCCAAATGCCGTAAATGTGAAATGTGAGTTAGTTGTGACACAGAACCATCCAAAAATATTAACTTAAGGTTTTATTTGTTTGTTTGTTTGTTCGTTTGTTTTTTTACTTTTAAAAGAATAGAGTAGCCAACTCAAAGTACCAATTGAATAGCCTGGCTCTACACATATTTGGATACACATACATATCTGTACATATATACATATTTATTCTATTACATATTCCATCTGCCTGTCTGGAGCCAAACAAAGAAGCAATGTGTGTGCATGACTCGTTTTTGGGTTTTAACGTGCTGCAGGTGTGTGCATGAGGTTCAGGCCACAGCTGGTCGTTGCCATAGAGATTAAGCTGACAGCTAGTGACAGCACATACATTTTTGAGTGAAAAAGGCAATATCTCACTTTTGGACTTCTGATTTGAAAACCGTATTTTTCATCGCAATGAGGTTAACAGAGTTTGAGAGCCAACAATTCGGTGAACATGGTGAAATAAATAATTTCGCTGTACTGTAAAAAGTGTTTAAACAGCCTCATGATGATTTTAAATTATTTTTAAAAGTTCTATTTTGTATTGACTTCAACATAGAATTTCCCGGTACAGCTGTCAGTCAGCGACTCACCATTTAACTTCTACAAGTGCTGTTGACTCGTAAGTTACGTGGTCAGAACCAGCACAGATTTTTCTCCATTTTGATGTAAAATTTATTGGTCTAGAGTGAAAATTATGGGAGTAGGAGCGAGTTAAAAAAACTTTTTACAAGATAATCTTCTTTTCTGTGCCATTCTCCTGTGACATCATCCACTCTAGTCCAGAACATTCCATAGTGATTAATCTGGCAGTTACTGACAGTTAAACTGCCTTTTCAACTGAAATATGCTTAAGGCGCACCTCTCGCTTTTGGAAACCGTATTTCATATCGCAATGAGGTTGACAACTTTTGAGAGCCAAGAATTTGGACATAGTGATATAAATTGTTTTGCTTTAATTTGAAAAATATTCAAAGAATCACGACGTAAAAATGACCCTCATAATGATTATAAAATGTAAAGTTTATTGGTGTAGAGTCAAAATTATGGGAGTAGGAGCGAGTTAAAAAAAAAATTTCCAAGATAATCTACTCTTTTGTCACACTCTAAGATGACATCACGCACTCTAGCCCAGAACATTCCACGCAATAGACACCCATAATAAATACACAAACTGATTCTGATGACACTTGATCAAAGATTAAGAGAAAACCGTAAAAGGTAGAAAAAGGCCATTTGTGACCATTGAAATGTTGACTTCGGTGACTTAGTTTTAAAAGTTCAACCAAGTTTCTATGTGAAAGTATGGCTTCTTGGCGAGGCGTCAAAGTGAGGTGAGTTTCATGATCATGTCAACTTCTCCCCATTCATTTCAATGGGATTTTTGGAGTGGTTTTTGGCAAATTGTGTTACCATGGTAACGTGAAACGCCAATAAAATTAATAGCACACTTCACGGTGCCAAGACCCACTTTTTGATATATACATTGTATGGGTGCACTTTGCCGTTCGGGCTGCATTATTCTAGGGTGAAAAGTAATATGTGTCTGCTCTTAAGCATAACTATTGAACATAAAACAACAGGTAACACATTATATAGTATTTAATACCTCTTGTAAAAAAACTACATTTAAAAAACATTTCCTTAGTGCTAATACATTGATTATCAGCCCTGTTTCTACTTTCAAGCAAAAGAAAAGGCTACTTAAAAACTACTGCTGCTGCTATGTGCAAAAATGTGAACAAGTTGTGAGAGAAGAGAAACTTTAAAAAAGCACAGAAAGGGTAGTACCCAAAATGTGTAACCCACATCACACAATTTGCACAACAGTATATAAATTACTGATGTTTCAAACACATTTAAAATGTGTATTAATTTTCTTAAATTACATGGCAGGCTTTGTATTAGCTTTGTTAGAATATTAGGATCTCACTATAATTGTATTACAGTAGATACGTACACTCGCCAGAAGCATCACTGTATGCCTATATAGGGTGTCACCACAAAATGAGTCTATTGGGTTGGATATTTAACAGTTTATGATATATACCATAAGTCAGGATAAAAAAAAACAACAACTGTGGTTTCCACACCTGGAAATCAGCGCCGCATCATTTTTCTTTTCCTCAAAGCCTCGGAAAACACCTCAGTCAATATAGAACTGACACAGAAGGCGATTTGGTGATAGATGCTGTGATTGAGATTCTGAGATTTAGTTCTGTTTGAAATAGTTCTATTTTATAAAGATTTTTTGAACTGCAAGGCTGCTGGTTTATAGTCAGTTGTTCAGAGTTTAATATATGCTAAATGGTCTGGTCATCTAGGGTGTATTGTATAGCTTCAGTCACTTTTTAGCTTTAAAAGCTTCTGGGCTTCGGCAGTCACCTCATTTCTCTATTTGGGGTGGGGAAAAAACGCATGCCACATTTAGGTTTTCAAAAAGTTCTGATGAGAAACCAGGATTTTTTTCTTTATCTGGCCTAAGTGGTGATATGTTCATTTTGGTTTGTTTAGCCTTCGAAGTTAAACTCATAGCTTGTTTTACAGTATGTACAGTTTTACATTTCTGCCAATACATTATACTGGGTTTCATTATAAATACAGCCAAGGAAAAAATTAAGAGACCACTTTTAAATGGGTATTCCCATTATAAGTGGTCTCTTAATTTTTTCTCTGGCTGTATTTATAATGAAACCCAGTATAATCCTCGTTAGACCCCCACTGTGCTAAGGTCGTAACCACAAGTGTCCACCCAGCAGTATAAATGGGTACCAGTAAAAAAAAATGGGAAGGTAACCTGCGATGGAATAGCGCCCCATTCAGGAGTAGCGACTCCTAGTCGCTTCACGCTACGGAAACCGGGGATAAGCACTGGCCTGATGAGCCACTAGGCTCGGGTTTAAAAGCCCAACAGACTTACCTTACCATTATAATGAAGCTCTGGTACTTCCTTTTAAACCTAATCTTATTCTTAATGTCTGTATTTATATTTTTCGAAAAGTATTGTTTGACCTGATAAGTTGAAAACATGGCCAACTGTTTTTCTTCCATTTTGTGGAGTCAAACCATACATAACAACTAACTGCAGGTACAAACTTAAGTTGTGAGAAGGAAAATGAAAAAAATGTTGGAACACACATCAATGATCCATGGAATCATTCGAACCTATTGTTCCGATGTTTCATATTGCTGCACCATGACCACCTTGAATAAAGCGAGCAAAAGTCTGCTGCTGTTGCTGCATAAAATCATTCAACTATATCATTACACCATTACGTGGCTCAGTGGTAAAGGCTCTGGATTTCTAATCTGAAGGTTGGTGGTTCAAGCCCCAGTACCACCAAGGTGCCACTGTTGGGTCCTTAAGCAAGACCCTTAACCCTCAATTTGCGCAGTTTTGTATAATAAAAGTATTGTATAATAAAAATGTGTCTGGATAAGAATGTCTGCCAAATGGTGTAAATGTAATTTACAGTATTCAGGTACAGTGAATGTTTATCTGGCCCATTTCAAATAAAATCAAACACAAACTGCTTGACTATTCGGAAGCATAATTAAAGTGCTCTTGATGATGCAGCTTTATGGAGAAATAGATCATCACATTTTTTGTAAAATAAATGAATGAAAATTTTTCCTTATGTTTTTTTTAATTATATCACCTTTATCTGTAGGTGCTGTATAAAGAGGGAGAAACGCTCATTCATTACTATCTGTACTGCTTATCCTGTTAAGATTCAAGATGCTTTATTCGTCACGTACACAGTTGTAGAGGTACATGGGTTTAGGGTTACAGGGAAGCTGGATTCAATCCAGGGTGACTCTGGGAGAAGGGGGGTGTACACCCTGAACAGCTTGCCAGTGCATTGTAGTCATTTACAGTCTAACATGGCAGCATGATCGTATAGTGGTTAGCATGTCTGAATCACAGCAAAAAGGTCCTGGATTTGAGTCCTGGGCTTAGTGGGCATTTCTGTGTGGAGTTTGCATGTTATCTCCATGCATGCTGGGTTTCCTCCGGGTACTCCAGTTTCCACAGATATGCACTTTAGGCTCACTGGTTGTTCCAAATTGCCTCTAGGTGTGAGTGTGAATGGTTGTGAGTGTGGACTTGCAATGGATGACTGGAGAGCTATTAGTCCAGAGTCAGCTGAGACAGGCTTCAGCCACCAACCCCGTGCCCCATCCCATCAGGATTACATTGTTTGTGAAATGAATGAATGAATGAATTAACCTAATATGCATTTCTTTGGAGTGTGGGAGGAAACCCACACAAGGCTTCATCCTATTAGGAAGCTATTAAGTCCCACAGGCCAGTTTCGAGCTATGAGAAAGAAAAAGGCTGCAGCCCAAAAAAGAAAAGAAACAGTTGTCAGAAATAAGCCTGCAAACAAAAAAAGGAAATCAACTTGGCTAGCTTGCAAGGAGCTAAATTTGGCCATGTTCGGTTCGAGTGGGCATCACTGTCTTTAGAAATCTCAACCACACCCAGTGTTCTTTTTATCAGTGCCAGTTATCTGAAGAAAACAATAGGAATGTAATTATTTCACCCACTCATGAGCCAGTCAAACTTGTCTAGTCAGTTTTAGATAAATTTCACCAGTTTGGAAAATGCGTAGATTTTTTGTTTTTCTTTTTTTGTACATGAAACTTTTCATAGTTTTTGATACTAGAAATCTGCATAAATAATAAAAATATCTGTTAGTATGATTCTTTGATTCAATGTATGCAATGTATTTGAATAATTAAAGGTGTTAAGGAGTGGTGGTTGCTTAGGACTTTTGAAGTTTAAAGTCACAAAATTGGCCTTACAGCAACCAGACATGCTACATGAATGATTTTGCCACCAAAATGGCGCTCAGTGAGTCAGGAATATGGAAATATGCATAACCCATATAGCCCAAAATGTGACTTAATACCTGATTTGAAGTGATGGGTCACATATGGTAAAAATAAAAATTGATGAGTAGTGTCGGAACGAACTGGGCCCATTTCAGCTTTCTGAAAAAGAAGAAGAGTCTCACGTGCCCTGACACATCCGACCTCATCTTACCTCATCCATAATGATATGATCATCACTCCCTTCTGTAGGATTGAAGGAACATGAAGGTACATGAAACTGAATCACTAACTGTTACTTTACTGCTTACTCCTGCGAATGTACTTTCTTACTGGGTGTGTTCAGACTACTTCTCCAGAGCGTTTCAGGGAGCTGTATTCTATTAGTGCTGTGACCTGTGACAGCAATGTTTTGAGATCAAGATGCTGCTTTGCTTTGTCAAACTTCTTCTAGTTAGCCAAAAATCATATATCATAAAAATAAAAATAAAAAACAGATATATTTTACAAATATAAGTTTTAAAGAAATGTAGAGTGACAGGTTTAATTCAGTGTGCTTGTTCTCAGCTGATTCAAAATTTCTTTATGAGGTTTATATAATTTCATAATAGTCATGTTTCCTATGTAACCTATGTTAAATATATATTTATATTGCAATGATAGAATGTGTAATCTGAATGGCTGTTGAGCAGTCGAGAATTTCCCCATATGAACCAATCAATAACTTTTTCTCAACCTGCCAGCACTTGACCAAAACACAAACTTCAAATAATATCAATCGTGTTACAAATATGCCATATAATAAACTAGTTGTTAATCTTGATTGTTCCATCAGTACAGAAAATTCAAGATCATGCCATTACTCGGTCAGTACATCAGAGCTTCATCTGAAGATCTGTTACATGGGTAATTCAATTCAATATTCAATGATAAATCACCAAAAAGCAAT
>JAQMYF010040759.1:0-10066 GCA_030014195.1 Neosilurus mollespiculum | reverse complement strand
GCTTAATTTCAGGGGCATCTAGGACACTAGCTATCTTCCTTAAAGCTAGCTGGTGAGGCTGGCCGAATCTGTCATACAGAGCGCTCATAGTGTCTGTGTAGGGGGTAGGGGAATTGAGATAAGCATCAGCTATTAGCTTAGCTTCCTCCAACTTCAAGTGGTCCACCAATATGTGGTATCTGAAAAGTTCTGTTGAGTTTGATAGGAGTAGGTTCTCCAGGGCAAGGCGGAGTCTAGCAAACTCACTAGGGTCCGGCTGAATGAACTTGGGTATTGTAGATTTGGGCCCCCTATAAACTAGTTCTGACGCGGGTGCCTGGACAGGGTGGTGAACTGGGAGAGAGCTAGGTATCGCCCCTGTGGCTGTTTGGGGAGGGGGTACTCGTGGCTTAGAGCCTATGTAGGTGGCAGCAGGGAGAGAGAGTGGCTGTGCGGTCTGCACTGGAGAATAGGGCATAGCGCCCTTTATATGGGGCAGGATGTGTGATCTGATGAGATTGTGAGGCGAACATAGGAGACTTAAGGGATGACTTGACCTGATTCTGGGAACCATGAAGGGGTTGGCTATGATATATGTCTGGTCCCATTAGGTTGGGATCACTCAGGCCTGTAGGCAGGTCATCCTCAGGTTCAGGCCACGGCGGAGGATCAGGCCAATCCTCCTCATCTTCTTCTTCTGGCTGAGTTGGAATAGGGTAACGGTAAGATGTCGCAGCACTGGTACAGAGGGGTCGTTAACTGCCATGACGTGAGTCTGAACAAGTAGACCGCTCTATATCCTCCCTCAAGGAACGGGCCATGCTTATTAACTCTCTCATTACGGGCCTCATTAAGTTCCATTAAAGTAGACTGGAAAGCCTGCTATGACTGTAGCAGCTTTGCATTCTCTTCTTGGATGGCTCTAATGTCTGGATAGAAGGCAGGGTCTCTGTAAGAGCTTAACTGGTATGACGCGGGAGCTCTAGGTGGGATATCTGAGGTTAGGTTTCTCCTCTGGAGGCGACCTGGGGCTAGCTGAGGTGTCTCATAATGAGCAGCATCCCCCTGTAAATTACCAAAAGGAGTCTGAGGTGACTGAAAGTTACTCATACAAGCTGAACTGTCCTGGGGAAGAAACACAGTCTGCTCTGGGGAAGGGGGTGGGAATCTCTGCTGGGAGATGTCCCCGAAACGACCTCCCACATAGCCCACCTCAAAATCCTGAAGCCTGGTTGGGCGACGTGATTGACGCTTGGGTTTGACATCAGGGAAAAAAGCATCATCTGACTGCATCATGAATGCTGCATCCGGCTCGAAGGAGCAATGTAAAGGAGATAAGGCTCAATGCTAGTTCTTGGTAAGGTTTATGCAGGAAACAAGATGCTGTGTCTGTCAGAACACAGGAATGACAACACGGAGATTAAATCTCTTTCCCAGCAGATCCAGTGGCTGCGGTGCTTTTATTGTGGACACACAGCGTTGTAACACAGTTTCTGTAAATAAGAATAATAATAAACCATACTACACATCATCCTGATATTAACAATGATACATAGTTACATAAAAGATGGTCACAAGATTCTTCTATGCATATACAACAGTGAAGTTCACATAAATAAATGAAGATCCATGCAGTTTAATCATAAACTGAACTAACTGGCATAATAGCACCATCTGCTGGTGAAACTTAACAGGCCATAAACACCGGCACACGGCGAACATTCCGACCACCCGATACTCACTTCGTTCATCCACTTAACACTCGGAGTGTCACAATAAAGGCACTCCTCAAACAAACCAAAAATAAAACAATCTTAGTCCCAGGCGAGTATTACAAATCTCAACAGGTGTAAAAGGGTGAAGAAAGGTAAAAGAGGCATGTCCGTAAGCTTAGCTGCAGGCTGTAGTTATCGTCCCAGGGTGATTACGTCACTTCCCATGAGACGGAATGAGGGACTGATCTATGCACCTTCAAAATAATAGCCTTTTATACAGCAGGTATTTAGAGCTATTTGTATTAGAAAGTGATTTCAGTTAAACTTAAACAGTTTGAGTGCTTATTATATTATTCAGTAAGGTGTTGAAGGTTTATATATTCACTAATGCATACTTTTTAGGTGAAAGAGTTAAAGTATTGTGCTGTAAATTGATGTCTTTTTTGAAAAACCTGTTTAGGAAACATCAAAATCAGTTGTATTTATTTTTTATAGTGTTCACAATGTTTAAAAGACTTCAGACGAATAAACTCACAAATACCTGTTAGAGCCTCTCCACCGATTCAATCCCAGCATGTTATTAAAGTATGTAATGTTATTGTGCAATGGTTTATGGGTAATGATGATGCTGGAGGAAACTTGTAAACCCAAATGATTACGAACAGTGTACACACAGAACCATGTGGTTGACTTATTAGGTGTTTCCCTTAACTTGACCAACCTACCCGACAAAATTGTGTAATGAATGGATTAAAGGAATTAAACGAACACAGGCAGACTGGTAAGTGCACAGCATTAATTGCATTATTTGTAGAGATCATTTTCCTGAAGATTGTTTTAGGTTATTTACACTGGTTTAGGACCAATGACAGTTGTAAATATTCAGCTACAACCTTGTTGAAATATCAGCATTCCAGAATGGCTATGCTAAATTTTCTGTGTTGTGTGTGTGTGTGAATAGTTATCATTCCCCCATGGTTTTAAAGCGTTCAGAATTGTTTTTACCCACTATCAAAGCCCCAAATTGTGGATGATGCCTGTACATTTGCGGCACTAAGCATTATCCTATGTTATAAGCATCCCCTCACCCCCCCGGGCCTCACATCAGGGTTTCACCCAGGGCCTTGGCAGCCCCCATACCCAGGGCCGGACAAAAAGGTCCACCCACATGCCTTGAGGAACCCCCCCCCCCTCCCCCATTCAAAATCCTGGCTGCGGGCCTGTATTTACCTTATTCATCTGTTACCACCTCATCAGTGAGGCAGAATTTATGGTTGGTGTGTTGTCTCGAAGTCTGACACAGCAAACAGAAGAGTTTGAATTTCTCACTGTGCAGACTGCAGACTGTTTCAGACCCTGATGAAGATCTCTAACTTCTCTCCTGTAAGAAAGTCTCACACAGGTTCGTTAAGGCCAGATTTATGGGAGGTTCAGACATAGAAGAGTTCCTCCTACAAAGGAGGACAATCTCTGGATCCTTTGGTCTCCCAGGACTTCTGCTAACAAACTTTCACTCTTTACACACACTGTGACTGCAGAGCAAAATAAACAAGATCCTTGAAGATTTCACGGCACACAGGACAGGAGAAATCCTCTTCTGAAAACTTAGAAGCCATTTTATTTTGTTGTTGCTGTTCTCTCCAGTCCAAATGTTGAGAGTTTTATTTTCACTTTGGTTAAAAGTAATTACAGCCTGATGTTTTACTTTCGTACATTACTGTCTCTTCTGTGAACTCTGGGTCAGGCACTTTTCTAGATGGTCAGTAACATTTGTGGTATAACAATATAATATTGAATTAATAATTCATTTTAAAATATATATTATTTTCTGTTTATGTTCATAACAGTTTTCACGTGTTAGGGCCTTGGTAAACACATCATGGTGTTCTTGCTGTGTCTTGTTCAGGACCTGTGGTGAATATAAGAAATAATACGATGTACAGTTCATGCTGAAGCAGATATTGCTAGCTATGAGTCCTAATGGAGCTTTTGAGGCAGTTATCTGGAGGCTGTTTTGTGTGTAGTTTTCATGCATGACCGAGCTTACCTAGGTGTACCAAGGGTGTCCAAGATTTATAACTACTGCTTGCAAATTATTTCCATTTGCTTTTAGGAGATCTTGAAGGTTTCTACAGGTTTTGCAAAAGATTTCAGTCAAGACACTTGATGTTCACCACGCCATTTACGCTTTAATTATATTTGTTGTACATTAGTAACAATTGGACATGAATTGCCTAAAAGCTTTTTTAATATCTGTATTTTATGTATTTTTCATTAATCGAGCATTTTTACTTTTTTTTACTAGCGACATAGAAAATTAATAAATGAATAATTACTTTGATCCAGATTTAAACATGTTTAATAATTAAATATTTGTCTTTAATTAGCTGTAAATACTAGAAATAAATATACAGATTAATTAATCCATAGTTGATAAATAATAGTTAATGAGAAGTAAAGCTATTAGTTGTTGTCAGTATTTATGCTGTAGGATGTTTGAATTAATAATATTATACCTGCATTCTCCACCAAATATGTAGGAATATAAATACTGTTTTTTTTTTAAATAGGAGAATAAAGCATTGACAGTATCATCATTAAAACTGAATTAAATTACTTGTCAAGCAAAATAATTAGTGAAGTTTAATAAATTTACTGTATTTGAGGCTTTCCTAAGTGCACCTTAGAAGGTGTCTCCGCTTAGTTAGAAAGGAATTTGTGTAGTTTCGCCAGTTTATGTAGCAAAGATCGCATCACTGAATTTACTTTGATATGTGAGCAGAACAATCAGAGATATGTGATGATTTTATAGCAAGAGAAAACATTTATTTTACTATGCACATACAGCATATAATAAACAAGACACTTAAACAGAGAGGATGAAGTGTACGGTATGAGAAATAGAAACGCAATGACCTGATTATACCTGGCAATGTTAACCAATGGATATTAATTGACTATGTGCTATAAGTACCAGTGAGTCAGCCTTGAAAGCATAAGTACAGCACGTACTGAGTGTCATTTTGATAAGTGGAACAATGTACGTATTCTGTCTGATTGAACATTGTGCGTAATATATCAAAATACACTACCGGACTACATGATCATAAAAAAAAAATAATAATAATAAAAAAATAAAAATAATAATAATAATTTCTGACTTACAGAATTAAAACTCTACATAGAAGTACAGAAGTACAGGTTAAATGATATTAAGTGTCCAGGTATATTCCTTTTACAGAAGAACTCCAGACATGACATTGCCTGTGAAAGTTCAGTCCTTAAGGTCCGTTATTCCCTTGTGGTGAGAGTGAATGTCCAGGTGGGGTCCTTGGTGGTACATGTTCCTTAGTGGTGCAGTTGATTATGTTGAGAGGGTTCATCTTGAGGTTAGTCATAAATCCAAGAGTCTGTTTTAAAACTCTCCAGAACATTTCTTTGCTGAAATGACCAGGGGTTCCTATTGTAAAACTTTTTCTTATCAGGTTCACACCTCTCATCTGTGGAGCCAGAGGAAGTTTAAAGAGCTCATGACACCATTTTTCATGTTTATTGTAATTGTAATTTCATGTAATTGGTATATTTTATCAAATCGAAGCAAATATAATGTTACACAGGTTAACACCAGGTGTTGCTGCAACAAAGCTTTGTTGAGGTGTTTTCCACAAACATTTTTAAAACTTTTTACTGGTTCTCTGTGCTCTATCCAATCCAAGCTGGACCTAAACAGCTGCGGAAACTCATTCATTCATTCATTTTCTGAACTGCTTAATCCTAATTAGGGTCGCGGGGAGGCTGGCACCCATCTCAGCCGACTCTGGGCGTGGGCAGAGGACACCCTGGACAGATCCTGCTGAAACTCTGTCGTTTTTAATCTGACAAACTGAAAAAGAAAGAAGTGTTATGCTGCCCCCCACAGGTCAGAGATGGAATTTACCCTATACAACATCTTGAACTATGGAGCACTAAATGTACACAATCAAAACGTTTTATCTGACACACTTTTTAATATTTAGCTCATCTTCCTGAGCATGTTTTCCTCACATTTAAGATTTATTTTATAATTAATACAATAATTATTAAAACATCTTACATGTAGCCCTGCGATGGCCTGGCGAGCTGTCCAGGGTGTACCCCGCCCTCGCCCAGAGACGGCTGAGATGGGCACCCGCCTCCCCGCGACCCTAATTAGGAATAAGCAGTTCAGAAAATGAATGAATGAATGAATTTGACATGTAACTGCTAAGAGAGAGAACAGACACTAATGGCGGATGTGCAGGAGTGAGTATTATTAAGATAACCGACATTTACCGTACTTTTGTTTGACTTCTACAGATTCGTCAAGACAATAACTCTCATTTAGAGTGAAATCTGGTGCTCACTTTGCTGTTCAATAAAGTGAAACATGTCGTATCTCAAAAAAAATAACTATAAAAGCAAAAATGAACAAAATGAATTTACTTCTAGATAATTAAAATAAGCTCAGTGGGATTCGAAATCATGATTCACAGGTGTGTGTGTGTGTGTGTGTGAGGTGCATGTTCAGACACAGCTGGTCATTGCCATAGTGATTAACCCAGCAGTTACTGACAGTTACACTGCCTTTTTAACTCAAAAATGTAAATGGAGTGCATCTCACTTTTGCACTTCTTATTTGAAAACCATATTTCCATCGTAATGAGGTTCCTCGACTCCGGGTATGTAATGCATAACTTCAAACAAGTCATCGACGTTGAATGCTGAGCTAAATTGTATTTATTCCAAATGAAAGAAGAAAATAATCAAACATGATGAAAGCACAGTAGAGTTAATTTGACCCATAAATTGAAACAATGGGGAAAAAATACTATATCGTGATGTATACCATTACCATGATAAACTGTGATAGAAGATTTTGACCATACCACCAACTCCTACTTCTTCCTTACAGAACGAATGTCATTGGTCCAGTCCCAGGCTCAGTAAGGGCGTTTCTGTATGCAGTTTGCATGTTCTTCCAACGCTTGCATGGGTTTCCTCCTGGTACTCCAGTTTCATCCCACAGTTCAAAGAAAAGCAAAATGGGCTATGCTGCTGTTCCAAAGTGCTCCTAGGTGTGGGTGTAAATAGTTGTGTGTTAGCCCTGAAAGCTGAGCCGGAAGGCTACCCTCACAAGTTTTTGATAGTGACCGAAAGAACAAGATCGCGAACGCAGGGTGGCGGGTTAGAGATAGGGTGAAAAGCACTGTCATCCCGGAGGAGCTCAGAGTAGAACCGCTGCTCCTCTGCGTTGAGAGGAGGCAGTTGAGGTGGCTCAGGCATATGATTAGAATGCCTCCCTGGTGTGGTGTTTCGGGCATGTCCAACCTGGAAGAGGCCCCGAGGTCAACCCAGAACACACTGGAGGGACTACGTCTCTTGGCTGGTCTGGGAACATCTTGGTGTCCCCCAGGAAGAGCTGGAGTACGTGGCTGGGAAGAGGGACCTCACTGCTTAGGCTGCTGCCCCTGTGACCTGACTGTGGAACAAGCGGAAGAAGACAAAGATGAAGAAGTAGTGCGTCACTGATTGCTATACCTGGGTTTACACTGGAGCATGTCTGCGATCTCCACAATTCTAAAAAGCGTGGAGTTCCATGCTTTATGAGCACACTTGAAGCACAACTGGAGTAAAAAAAAGGAGGCAGGGTGCATCATGTATATGATCAAAACAAAAAATTAGAGGTGCTAATCTTTTAAAAGCCAGTTTAAATCCCATCAATCAACCAGTTATCATTACAGTGACAGGATTTCCTCCCATAAGAAGGAGCACCCTGCTAAAGGGAGACTTTGGGCAATTTTTCTCCTCTTAATTTGAGGAATTGAAGATGGGAAACCACATCTTCTCTTGTTGGGAACAAGAGACCTCACAACATGGATTTCCAGCAGCTCATGAAGAAAAACAACATGCATGTCTTTGCCATACCAAGCCACACCAGTCATTGGTTATAGCCTTTGGATAGTGGTGTCTTCAAGAGTTTAAATGCGCATGGAAGGCAGAGATGAGGATCTTTACGAGGAACACCACTGGGCAGAAGTTAGACACGAGGGACTTCTTTCTTATTTTTAACAATGCATGGGACTGTTCCATTACAGTTGAGAATGCGCAAGGTGAATTTAGGGAATCAGGACTGTTCCTATTCAACCCAAGCAAAATGAGCGAAAGGCCTCAACCTGGAGCCTCATGTACAAAGACTTGCGTGGAATTCCTACTGAAAAATGGCGTATGCTTAAATCCAGAAAACGTCGTACGCAAAAAAAAAATCCAGATGTATGAATCTGTGCGTACGCATGAATCCAAGCACATTTCCTTTGAACATCCGAATCAACGTGGAATTGAGCGCACATGTTGGAGTATCCGACCCCTCCCTGTCCACGCCCCAATTTAAATATGCAAATCATATGTAAATTAACCATGCACTGGAGATTCCACTCTTTGCAGGATCAGAAAACCCTTACAATATGAGTAAGATGAGGAGGCGCACAGAAATGTACTGTTTGGCACGCTGTCCTCCGGCATTAACAACAAACGCAAGCGGTCTGAGTTGGATAGTGTGTGTGAGGGAGTCAATGCTGTGGGGTCGGAAAGGCGTACACACGCGGAGTTAAAAGAAGTGGTCAGATTTAAATGTGGCCGTTAAGTGGAGGATGGCTGCCCACCGCCAAAATCTGACCCAGTCAGGCGGGGGGACAGGAGAGGAGGACCTCACCCTGTTTGAGCAGAGAGTCGCCGCAATCATAGGTGACACTGCTCTTTCAGGGGTGGGGTGAGCGCATGTGGGGTACTCCGATCACCCCCAAGGTAAATATGTCCATATTTGTAACTTACACAGGTGAATAGCTTGCTCACAGCCATGTAATCTTAGAGGTTCATCTGTAAATGTGACACTGACATGCCTGACACGCCTGAAGTTGGATTCGTGGCACGGATGATGAAAATACTCCACAAAATAGAGCGATCCGAGCTGATGTTCACCATCCTGTACTAGACAATTCCAGACCCACACCACATAATATGCCAGAAGTGCCTATGGAAACAGCCATGACCCCATCTGCTCAGCTAGATGTTGGAGATGGTGCTGGTATGCAGCTTGTACCCTTGACACCAACAGGATCATCATTTGACGATCCCACACCATCTACTTTCAGTAACCACCCCATAACCTTTTATTTTCTTTAAGTTGTATCCTTTTATTTTATTTTCTGTGGTCAGTCCCTGGCAGCTGCACATGTGCTGTATAGCAGGGACAAGCTGCTCATGGTTTTGGACAATTACTGCTCCACATATCACGATAATAGCAACTGGGACTTAATTCCGCCAGAGATTCGTAAGCCTGCAGACCTCTTCCTCTTGATCCCCCTGCTGAAGTGGCGCAGGTGGTGGCAACACAGAAAACAAAAGCGGGGAAACACCAAGTAATGTTGTAAAATATGTTCAAATTTGCATGGGTACAGTGATTAAAAAAGCAGACATTGCTAAAAAAGACTAAAAATATGTCAAAGAGCTCTAACAGGACATGTAACAGAACCACTGTTTCTATGATGGCTTTTCTAATCTTCGGCCCATATCCAATGCTAACCTGACTAACTGAGAAAGAATGAGCCAATATTGTGCAAGAGCATGTTTATGTTTACGATCAAAACAAACAAACAAAAAATAGCCATTCTATAGAACATCATAAACCCCCAGCCAGGATGCCTGTAGTGCAGGACAAACTTTATATGTTCAAGGTCACTGTGCCAAAGTCAAAGGTCACATATGCAAATTAGCTATCGCACGCACAGGCTTAGGCTACAGGGAGTGCCTAAACAAAATTTTGAAGCCACCTGATTGGCTGGTGATAAGAGTGATGGACAGTTTAATGGTGTATGCCCTGCCCACCACTGGGTCATAGTCACAGCGTTAAGCCAAATAAACAGCAAAGGCCATGAATATTTTTGCATTTTTAAAACAATTAAATAAATAGACATTCATTTACATGATCAAATAATAATAATAACATAAAGAAAATAAGAAGAAGAAGAAGAATTAACAGGTAACAGAATGCAAAAACATCATGAACAAAAATCATATGTTTCGTTTTCCAATGAGATAAACACCAATACAATGAAATAAACTTATACATGGCTCATAACCATCTCGAGAGTGACTAATGCAGTCATTCATTCATTCATTCATTCTGTCAGTCACAATTCTCAAACTTTATTCACCAATACCTATAAACTGTTAAGTATATTTTAATTATATAAGAGCTTCCACATGTATCGCTCCCCTCGATAGGCATATTGCTAAGGGCAGGGCTTTTGGGTTCTTTTACTGTATTTATCAACTGTTTTTTAACTCTGATTATTATC
>JAQMYF010040758.1:0-10068 GCA_030014195.1 Neosilurus mollespiculum | reverse complement strand
GTGCAGGAACAATCAGCTAGCCTGAGCGGAGAGAGAGAGAGAGAACATGAGACATGAAGCACACTAGGATATCACACATGTAGTATACAAAAAATGTGGACAGTGAAAGTAGTGCTGGGTCAAAAAGTCGAATCTGACTTTTGGTGACTCTATTATTGTTTTCTTGGCAATTTTTTTACAGAGTCGTTTGCCAGGTCTTTCCCCATTCCTCCAAAGCAATTATAAAATTAGTTTTTATAATTGAATGCTACTGTATATCTGCATGCAAAAACTGAGAAGTAACTCTCAATATTAATCTCAGTGCATTTTCAGTGGAGTATTAAATGAATCCAGGTGTGCCTGTGTCTCATACCTGCATTAACTGTAGGTAAGAAGAAAAAAGCACACGTACCAATGGCTGTACTCTGATGATTTATAATGCTTTTCCATGATACAGAACTATCCATACAATCAGCATCCAACCTTAAGCACCCGTTGTGTAAAGTATTTGGACATGGACAGTCATTGAAATACAGTTCATGTACAGAACCATGTCACACTACCTGGTATTAGTTCAAAATCTAAACTCAGACAAGTTTACTATTATTGATGATGACATGATTTGAGGGGGAAAAATGTGCCAAAAGAATGTTTATAACCTCAAACTTCTAAAAGTAAAATCTTGAGGCTAAAATGATGGAGGCTTATAGAGAGGAGATCTCTGTGCTTTATTATGCCTTAAGTATTGAGCACTTGCATGTTCAGCAAAATATTTGATATTGTGGTTCTCTGGGTTCTAATTTGTGGCTGAAATTACATTACAACACCTTAGTATTTATGCTCCAGACTACTGTTCACTGAGCAAATCCTTTTCTTACCTTACTGTGTAGACAGTTGTAAATTAATGTGCGTGTCTGCCTCTCTTAGTTGCTTATTTGCAAAGAAAAAAAAGAGGAAGACAGAGAGAAAGACCTGTGTAGGGGTAGTGGAGATTGTCGGACACAAATGATGACTCACCTTGTTTACAGGGAAGGGGACAGGGAGTGACTGACTGCACATCGCTGGTGCAGAGGGAGAAAGTGGAGGTGTAGGGTCCACCTTGTGCCACCATGTTCCAGTGCCTTCCGAAAGGGTGACTAATTCCCCCTTCAGGAGACAACAAGAGTCAGTCCAGCATCAGCAATCCACAGGCTAGCAGAAATAGCAAAGCTAGCAAAAGTGAAAGCACTCGACTCTGAGAGGAAGTGAGAGCGTAGGCAAGTGAAAGAAACGAAGAAAGATGCAGCACCTGTCAACAGATGCTTGGTCATCGGTGGATATTTATTTCTTATTATAATGGAAATGACACTGCATTTATTGGTATAAAAGGATTTTATGTTTTTACCTCTAGTTTGTCATTTCTTAAAATATATATGGTATACTACTTATGCAATCATCATTAGTGAAATGATCATGCTAAAGTAAACAAGTATGTACAGAAAATAATATAACTCATCCTATACCCTCCTGGCCTTTTTTATTAATTTGTCAGTGCAATTTTAATCTTCATTCATCTTCATCTTCTTCTGCTTGATCTGGGGTCACGTCGCAGGTACAGCAGCCTAAGCAGTGAGGTCCAGATGTCCCTCTCCCCAGCCACTTCCTCAAGCTCTTCCAGGGACACGCTGAGGCATTCCCAGACCAGCCAAGAGATATAGTCCCTCCAGCGTATTCTGGGTCGACCCCGGGGTTTCTTCCCGGTTGGACATGCCCAAAACACCAGGGAGGCGTTCGGGAGGCATTCTAATCTGATGCTTGAGCCACCTCAACTGGTTCCTCTCAACGTGGAGGAGCAGCGGTTCTACTCTGAGCTCCTCCCAGATGACTGAACTTCTCACCCTATCTCTGAAGGAGAGCCCCGCCACCCTGCGAAGGAAACTCATTTCAGCCGCTTGTAGTCGCGGTCTAGTTCTTTCAGTCACTACCCAAAGCTCGTTACCATAGGTGAGGGTAAGAAGGTAAATCGACTGGGAAATTGAGAGCTTAGTCAAGATACTTGAACTCCTCCACTTGGGGCCATGGCCTCGGACTTGGAGGTGCTGATTCTTATCCCAGTCGCTTCACACTGAGCTGCGAATTGCTCCAGCGAGAGCTGAAGGTCCCGGCTCGATGAAGCCAAAAGGACAACATCATATGAACAGAACCCGTGACAAAGGACAACCCCCACCTGAAACGAACCAAGCTCTGGTTCCGGAAATACAGAGACCGAACGGCCCGTAGCTACGGGTCCGGTATACCATATTCCCGGAGCACACCCCACAAGATAGCCCGAGGGACACAGTCGAAAGGCTTCTCCAAGTCCACAAAGAACATGTGGACAGGTTGGGCAAACTCCCATACCTTCTCCAGGATCCTGTAGAGTGTGTAGAGCTGGTCAAGAGTGCTGCGGCCAGGACGAAAACCACATTGTTCCTCCTGAATCCGAGGGTCAACCATCGGCCGGATCCTCCTCTCCAGTACTGCTGAATAGACTTTTTCGGGTAAGCTGAGGAGTGTAATTCCATGATAGATGGAACACCCCCTCCGGTCCCATTTTTTAAAAAGGGGAACTACCACCCCAGTTTGCTAATCCAGAGATTAGTCGTGTCAACCAAGACAGTCCTATGACATCCAGAGCCTTGAGGTATTCAGGGCAGATCTCATCCACCCCCGGAGCCCGGCCACCGAGGAGGAATATTATTACTATTATTATTTATTATTATTATTATTATTATTATTATTATTACATTTTTTCTTATTTTCCTTTCTGTATTAGTTTTGTTTCTTTCTGATGTATGTGCTATCTGGCAGAACTGGATGACGTTCTCATTCATTAGGTGGTATCCATCACCAAAAATATTGCATATGAAATGAAGGTTTCAATTACAAAGGCTTAAGAAAGATTACTTTAATAAAATAAAAAGAAAGAGAAAGAAAATCCTTCTCTTAAAGGGGTATACACACAGGAAGTGATGAGCAACAAGTGAATAACTTCGCCGCCTGATGTGCTTTTCTGTATATCAGTGGTGGTTATTCTGTGTTTGTGTGTTTGTGTGGTTCCTTCTGTGGTTTAATAAATAAAATAAATTAGTTCATGTACTGGTTTAAAACAGTAAAAAGGAAGGACTGAATTTGTTTTAACTTTATTTTGTGTCCAAAGCTGTTTATGTTTAACCAGTTTATATAAATTTTCACAAATCCACAGAAGTCAGTTACACTGTATAACAAGGTGGTCATAGGGAGAACAGTTTAACATTAGACAGTGCTATTCTCACAGTCATCTATACCTTTGTAGAAATGTCAAATTAGTCACTGCTGAGTAGACTCAAATTTAAAGATATATACAGTGGTGAATGAAAGTTTGTGAACCCTTAATAATTTTTTACATTTCATTTGATAAAGAGAACCCACTTAAATAAATGAGACAAAAATATTTTACTTAGTCAATTATTTATTGAGAAAAATGATCCAATATTATATATTTGTGGGTGGCAAAAGTATGTGAACCTTTGATTTCAGTATCTGGTGTGACCCCCATTTGCAATAATTGCAAATAATTGTTTCTGGTAACAGTTGATCAGTCCTGCACATCGGCTTGAAGGAATTTTAGCCCATTCCTCTGTTCAGAACAGCTGCAACTCTGGGATATTGGTGGGTTTCCATGCATGAACTGCTCGCTTCAGATCCTTCCACAACATCTCAATTAGATTAAGGTCAGAACTTTGACTTGGCCAATCCAAACCATTGAGTTTATTCTTATTAGCCATTCTTTGGTAGAACGACTTGTTAGCTTAGGATCGTTTTCTTACTGCATGACCCACATTCTCTTGAGATTCAGTTCATGGACAGACGTCCTGATATTTTCCTTTAGTATTTGGTATAATTCAGAATTCATTGTTCCATCAATGATGGCAAGCTGTACTGGCCCAGATGCAGCAAAACAGGCCAAAACCATGATACTACCACCACCGTATTTCACAGATGGGATAAGGTTCTTATGCTGGGTTCAGTGTTTACCTTCTCCAAACATAACACTTCTCATTCAAACCAAAAAGTCCTATTTGGTCTCATCTGTCCACAATACATTTTTCCAATAGCCTTCTGATTTGCCTATGTGATCTTTAGCAAACTGCAGGCAAGCAGCAATGCTCTTTTTGGAGAGTAGTGGCTTTCTCCTTGAAACCCTGCCAATAACATCATTGTTGTTCAGTGTTCTCCTGATGATGGACTCATGAACATTAACATTAGCCAATGGAGAGAGGCCTTCAGTTGCTTAGAAGTTACCCTGGGGTCCTTTGTGACCTTGCTGACTATTACACACCTTGCTCTTGGGGTGATCTTAGTTGGTCGGCCACTCCTGGGGATCGTAGCAAAGGTCTTAAATTTCCACCATTTTTACACAATATGTTATACTGTGGATTGTGGGGTCCAAACTCTTTAGTGATGTTTTGTTACCGTTTTCAGCCTGATGAGCATCAACAACCCTTTTTCTGGGGTCCTCAGAAATCTCCTTTGATCGTCCCATGATACACTTTCACAAATATGTGTTGACACTTTGATAGATTTGTGTTCTTAAACAGGGTGCCCACTCACACCAGAGTGTCATACCACTGATTGAAAACACCTGTCTCTAATTTCACCTTTACCTGCTAAACCTAGAGGTTCACAAACTTTTGTCAATAAATAATAATATATATTACTTACTTGGCCTCAATAAATAAATGACCAAGTAAACTATTTTTGTCTCCTTTATTTAACTGGGTTCTCTTTATCTACCTTTAGAAGTTGTGTGAAAATCTGATGATGTTTTACTTCATATTTATGCATAAATGTATAAAATTCCTAAGGGTTCACAAACGTTCAAGCACCACTGTATTTAACAACGATATTTCCCCTTTTTTATATAAAATAGATGCACATTTATTAAATAAAGTTAAACTTTCGAATCATTAACACTTACATAATAAGATCTTTATTTACTTATTTACTACTTTTTTGGGGGGTCAAAGTCTATACAGCTTGAGCTAGAGCTGTATACTGAGTAGCCACAGCTAAAAGAATTTATAAACACTGATCAAATTGTCTAAGAGGCCCAAGGAGTCTTGGATACAGAAGCTAGATTTTTATTAGAGTTAATTTGTTTCTCTCTCAGTCCTTTAAATGTACTTCTTATTCTTTACTAGTCATTGAATAAGGTTGATTAAGGCTTACAGGGTTAGCACCATGCTGATTAACAGGGGCAGAATGAGTTTCTCTTTGCCTCCAATAAAGACTTGTAAAAAAAAATATATCACACAAGTTACTTGTCAGCTTTATGAGAGAACAGGGAATGGTTGTGCTTTTAGGATACCTTTTAAATACAAAGAAAAAAACGAAATATGTTGATTAGGGACCAAGGTATCTATGTGAGTATGGATTACAAGTCACTGGTTACACCGGTTATTACAGTATTTACTGTATACTGTTTATTTAAGTCTGAGTGGCTTTCAAACCGCCAGCCAGCATGGGGCCCAAGCCAGCGCTGACCTTTGCCAGGAGGCAGATGGGGAGGAGGATGAGGAGGGGGTCCATTGAGGTAGCTACATGAAAGGATAAAGTTATACACTCGGTTTATCTGTGCTATTATGTCCCATCCTCTTGGGTGCAGAGGAAACCTCCTGAAATGAGAATGACCGGGTGGAGTTGGTGGAAATAGTGGAAGTGGACCAAACCTTTAAGACAACTCGCCAGATATTTCATGTGGTTGCCAGGTGGTTAGTAGGATGCTTGCTATGATATACCAGCTTGTTTTAGGGTCATTCAAACTGGTTATTAAGGTGTTGTGAGGAGGTTGCTCTCTTTACCGTCATGTAAAAAAAACGTACATCACATGGACACTGTTGATACTAAACAAGTAAACCTTTTCCCCTCTGTTTTTATATTATTCATAAAATAAGAGTAGCACCTGTGTATAGGTGGGGGAGGTCCCCTTAAAAATGCATGGATGGTGGAGGTGGAAGAGATGGTGGCAGTGGTGGTAGTGGGGGGTACTATACATATGCCCATAGTATCACCTCTGCCTTGTTTTCTGCTTCGCATATCCACATACGGTAGTGATCTACCCATTCCACTCCTAAAACACAAATAGGTGAAACCGATTCGCACTACAAGCCAACTCAACAGAAACACAGATATTACACAATGTACTGCAGTGATCTAATTGGTCCAAATCCATTAATGAACCCATTACAATTGCTGGCCCTTCCTTGACCTTGTGGGTCAAGAACTTTTGTCATCATTCCATGTCCACCAAGGCCTCCTCGTCCCACCTGGCCCCCTCGACCTCGTCCTCTGACTTCCCTGCCTCTGTAGAGATACATGTTGTACTTCTCAGTCATCACATGCTTGCAAATTCAGTTTCTGACACTGTGACACTGACAGTCGAAATAATGATCCTACCTTGAGTTATAGTCAGTACCCGTCTTTACCACTTTTGTCATCTCTAACGTCTCTGTCTTCACTGCAGATTGTTCTTCCTGCTCTGGAATATCCTCCATCTGAGCAACACAAAATACACTCAAATATAATATCAATAATCATGTAATAGATTAAACAATAACTAAATGAAATGACCCCAAAACACCATCCTTGACTGAATCTTAGACTTATAGTGGCATTTCAGTTAATCGATCCATGTGCACTGGGGACATTCTTCTCTTTATGTTAAATATAAATGTTCATATTGATATCGCCATATGGCCAGTGTGTGCATACTGAAAGATGGTAAATGTTTCATTCCCACATCTTTGTGATGACACCTCATGTTAATAGTCAATCAAATAAAGCTTCACAGCATGTTTAGAGTTTAACACTGATGTAGTGATATTTACCATTGCATGTTAAATATCAAGTAATCAAGAAATCTTCTAGCGAAGAAATGTTCCACTGAACTGAAATGTTAAACTGATGTGTTTTTGTTACAATGTGCCTACATTTCTCCAATCTCTATTAATACTTACATAGCTTTTTTCATATTAGGTGATAGGGCTGGGTGAAATGGTCTAAAAATATATTATTTTTTAACCTGTACCTGACTTACTTTTCAGATTGTGTTCTAATTTCTTTTATTTTAATAATATCAACACAGAGAAGAATAGTAAGCAAGTCTTAATTGATTTGGAACTGGAACTGTACCCTGAGTGCTGCTCAGTATCTACACACTGCACTTTCTCCTTCAGGATCAAAGAAATGTAAACCCAAGTACACAAATATAAAAAAAATTAAGTTTTAATTAAATAAGAAAAAACCCAGGAATAACAAGACATTATGTGCTTTTATAATCTACTTCAAAGTGTATTTATTTGTATTTTTGTGTTTGTTTGTTTATTTATTTAGCTAGCAAGGAAAAGCTTGAGGCATGCCATGTTTCACGTGGAGAGCTGTATAGAAGGAGCAGGGCTACTTCGGTAAAATACTTTTGGCTTGGTAGATGCTTTAGCATTTAAATGAACTGATTTTTTTTTTTTACCGATATATATCTGGGCACTAAATCTTTGATGCCACCACATCTGTAATTTCTTTCCCCCGGCTCTCTTCTCACTGCATGGAGTTCTACTCAGCAGTGCACCTGTCTGAGATACTGAAATAAGGCGTTGCCAGTTTTTGAGACAAGATTCTTACTCGCTGACATGCATACTGCCATCTGTTGATGTGTGTTGATGTTTGATGGGCGATGACAAGCTTTTTTTCTTTTGGGTGGTGGGTACCTGATCCTATCACAGAACAATGAGCAAGAGTTTTATCGTTTATATACTAGGTAGAGTAGGGTGGGTGAGTGAGTGGATGGATGGACCAATGAACTGATGGATGGAGGGAAGGATGGATGATTGGACAGATAGATGGGTGGATAGATGACCTGAGGAATTAATGGATGGATGCATATGAAATGATGAATTGACTGAGGTATGGATAGATAAATTAAGTGATTAATAAACTGATGGATGGATGGATAGATGAATGGATGGATGGAAATATCAAATGGTGAACTAATAGATAACTGAACTAATGGATCAACTTATGGATAAATGATAGATGAATGGACAGATAGATAGATGAATACATGAACTGATGGGTGGATGGATGAAAGATAAAGACAGATAGATGGATGGGTTTGATAAACTGATGAATAGATGAATAAATGGATGGATGGACGGAATGATGAATGGATGGATGGATGGAATGATGACTGGGTAGACTGATGAGATGAAGAATGGCCTGATGAATAGATTGGTGGATGGACTGATGAATGGATGCACGGATAAACTGATGAAATGAAGAATAGACTGGTGGATGGACAGATAGATGGATGGATGGACAGATGGACTCACATCCAACAGAAGAAACATCTCTGCCATGACATAACTGAGATTTTATGTCATGAGTCTCCCCCAGTATAGAAAAGAGAGGGGTGAATATAGTTTATAATTTTTTGTATGTGTGTAAGAATTTAATTTCTGTAAAACCTCTGAATTAGCTGAACTCAGATGAGACATTCCTGGATATTCACCAGGTATACTTTATAAAATAGTGATCTCATCAAAATCAGTGATCCCTACAATGAGATCTCTTTAGAAGACAGAGATCTCATATTAGGAGATTCACAAACGATATAATAATAAATTCTAGCTTTTATAGACATGTTGATATGGGATGGATGTGAAACCATAACTTTCTCTATGCAAGATTATTCTGATTTAATGTGAAAGTGATAAACTAATAACCCTGAAACACACTGAGCTCTACCACACTGTAGTCTCTTACTATTACAGAAAGTGAAAGACACCGTTTTGCTCAATATTTTTCATAGAATAAAATCTCCAGTCTGTGTTTCTTCTCCATTCCCAAATAGATACCTTCTTTGTTTGTGTTTGTTTGTTTGTTTGTTTGTTTGTTTGTTTAGCTAGCCAGCTAACTGTCGCTTCACACATACATCCCAATATCGAGTCTGGAAACTGTTTGTTCATTACTATGCTAATTCACCTCGTAAAGGATAAAACCACTCGCCATGTGAGTTAGGAGGAATAATTCAGCCTTTTACGTTTTTACTGAAAACAAAAATAATTTGACCCTGAAATGTTAAACATCGTTTAGGGACAGCCGTGACGTCAAAAGGGCTTTTAAATAGTGGTGCATTCAATGTGTCGCCGAATTTCTGTATTCAGTGTTCCCTACTGTTTTTGTTGTTGTTGTTGTTGTTTTTGTTTATTTGTACCCACAGCCTCCTCACCCAACATCAGTACCTAATCTCTCGAATTCTGTTCTAGGTGAATAATCGCAAATCAACACAGATAAACGGAAGATTAGGAAACGGAAGAGTGGTTAGGAAAGCGGGCAATACATCTGGAGTGAGATATTGAATAAGCACATATGGTCAGGTGTTGCATAATATTATAATAATATTGTTTTCTTTGTGCTGGATAAGGAGATTATTTAAAAATGGTTATAACAGGGTTTTTTTCTTGATGATTTGACATCTAATGTCTTTACAGGTCTGCAGTTAATAAAGTGAAAGGTCAGTGACAAAGACACCAATATGACAATAAACCAAGATCTCGCATGCTTCATTTTACTGATCAGTAAGGCCAAAGTCTTGGGATAGCTTCATTTTGCTGTTGCTGCTTTGTTTCAAATTGTTGACTCATATTTTTATTAACCAAAATATTTTTTTATCCTTTTTTTATTTATTTTAACTCACTCCTATTCCCTCTGGTACATGATGGATCAAAATTCTACCTCCTGAGATCTTTTTCTCTCTCGTGCACAGTATGTTTTGATGTTTGATTGTCTAAGGTTCTGTAAGTAATTATTCATCATCATTTTCTGAACCGCTTAATTCTAATGAGGGTCAAGGGGAGGTTGGCGCCCATCTCAGCCAACTCTGAGCGAGGGCAGAGTACACCTAGGACAGCTCGCCAGGCCATTGCAGGGCAGAAACACACTGATGGCTATGCAGCCCACTCCTGACGAAAATCAGCAATGGTTCTTTTACATGCCTCTCACCATAGACAGTGAGAGACATGGCTGGCATTTGAT
>JAQMYF010040757.1:0-10071 GCA_030014195.1 Neosilurus mollespiculum | reverse complement strand
TGTAAAGCTGCTTTGTGACAATGTCAATTGTAAAAAGCGCTATACAAATAAAACTGAATTGAATTGAATTGAATTAATGCAGATGTGGCAATTATTTGGCGGTTATTTTCAGATGCCAATTAACATGGAAGTTCTGCCAAGTCCCCGCTACAACCATTATGCTTTATCTCAACCATTTAGCTGAACACTTTCACTGTTTTGCTAATGTGGATTTCAGTTTTTCAGAAATTTTGTCCACTGAATTGGTTTATTTACCTTTTAGAAATCTTATGGGACTTCTGTGTGTTTGCCCACCTAAAGTAAATGAGGCTGAATCCGTCTATTAATCAGGAAATAATTGCATTTATTTATCAAACACAGGAGAAAATCCAAAGTGTATCTGGCTGTCCTTGTCTTTACATATTTGTAATTTCAGTGCAAATCCTTCGGCTTTTTTGTCTTATTTTGTTGGTACCTCACTGACATTTGTTTATTTAACTGCTCTGTAAATCTGTGGTAGATTGACTCACTGCGGCACCACCATTCCATTCTTTTGTCCATTTGTTGCTTCTATTTGGGTTTTTATTTAAGGATTGGTAATGCAGAAATAACCAGAGAAGAGTTACTTTTCTGCTGCGAAAGCCAGTAAAATTACCCAGTAACCGTGATGGATGCTGCTGCACAAATATAAACCCTCCTACTTGATGCCGGTTATTTTCAGATGCCAAGTTGCGCCCAAAACAAGATATTCTGGAGTAACTTTTGCCACCTCAATAAGTGGAACACATTGTGGCACCAGTGTCAAGCTGTTCTGGAATAAATTGCTTTTACACAGGCAGTTGCACCTGGGCAAGCATATAAAGCAGCATATAAGTGCCCCTCTAGTTATTACATATATCTGCTTATCAGTGGGAGGTAATGTTTCACAGTTGTGTTGTTGGGAATGAAAGCTAGCACTTTTATTTTCAGTTTATATTTTGTATGCCTCTTTATGTTTCTAAGTTAATCAGGTGCCCCAGATTAGGTGCATTGATTAAAACCTCCTGCAGTGCTTTGATTACCCTTGGATACCCCAAAGCATAACATGAATCAGTGTATAGTGTGACAGGTTTGTCTTTAAACAACATACATGCACAGGTGAGGGCAACCAAATCTGCAACTTGTGTTGATTTTAAAGGGATTTAGGAAAATTAGGAAGGGACATAATTGCATAAACACAAAAGAAGGTAGAATCATTACGTTTAGAACATGACCCAACTGCAAATATGTGTTCTCCCTCAGCAAGGGGTGTTCTCGGCCGAGTAAGTTAAAAGAAGAATTTGGAAATAATACAAATTGGTGTGTAAAGTGAATGTGTGGAATCACCTGCACATGTCACAAGCAATGGGTGCATCTTCGCACAGGATATAGGAACCACTTCTATATCCCCAGAATCAACAATAGTTAATAAAATAAACATATTGTATTCATTTGCGCTGATAGAAGATGCACAACCCAATGCACACTCTACCAGGAAAGAAAATAATATACATTTAAATGGGCTGATAAGAGGGATATGGTACTAAATATGGAGTTCCTTGGTTCTGTGGGCATTTCTAATCAGAATAATTTTTTTCTCTCTCACTGTATGGAGGTACAGTGGGTTGGTTTCAGTGGGTTGAATAAATTGAGCGGAGTGACATACAGCTCGCTTTTGCTCGAGGTCACGCATGTTTTTACACTATTTTCTGGCCTAATGTACACGTTTCTTACAATTATGGCATACATTATTTTGCTCATTAAATTTAGGTTGCACACCTCACTTGTCACTGTGAGAACCAGTGAACAAGCATGTCACATTAGATTTAAATTTTGATATGTGCAGAATGGTTTTGGCATGTTGTGGAATCACGTTAAGAAATGTCACGAGATGTAGCCTAAATATTTAATTTCATTTGTTTCTATGAGGAGACTGGCATGTTCAGTCCACACTTTGTGATACACATAGAACATCAACAAGGATTTGATGTTTTCACAATCTCGCTCATATCTATGTTATAGTCAAAAGTTTAACTCAGCACATTTTACTTCCAACTTGTGCAAAAGGAAAAGCATCATTAATCTCTGGCACAGACTTCTCGTCACTCTTAGCAGAAGGCGAATAAAGTGCGGAAACATTGGCAGTTTGTAGTTTTAACCACATAGGAGTCATTTCAGGCTTTATGTAGTATGTGTTACAATTTTAGATTTAATCTTTCCACATCCTTATTGATCTAATGGATGCATTTTATTCTTATTAGCTTTAATTTAATCTTTAATAGTGGAGAGAGTCCTTTATGCGCAGATCTGGACAAGAGATTGAGCACACAGACAAGACTGAAACACTCAGTACAAGCTCAGAATCTCATTTAATTGTTGATTCTACAAGCATTTATATAGAGCAAGATAGGAGAAAAAAATGTGTGTGGGGGGGTTCTGAGAGAGAGAGAGAGAGAGAGAGAGAGAGAGTGTATGAAAGAACGTGTGTGACAAGTTATAATCCAATTAAAATCAATCATGAATGTAGACCTTACAGTATATACTAGAAGCATCATTTGCCTCAGGCTCAGTGCATGTTGTGGGGCAAATAATGGTTAAATGTAAGACAGGAAGAAAACCATGCAAAAACCAAGACTAATTAAAACAATTGCAGATTTGTGTTATTTTTGTCCCTAGCAATCCTCTAGGTGTGACTGCAAAAATATTAGAGAGTAGAACACAAAATAAAAGGTGTATAGTTGTGTTTAATTTGCTTCCTATCTTAAAATTAATAGCAACATCATCAGGTGAACTGAAATTTGATGGGTTAGTGACGTGGTCAGTGTTGATTTGATTACATTTGAACATTTGAATGTGACATGAAATGCTGAATGCTATTCTTAAAGAATCTTCTGAAGTTATCAAAATGAATATTAAAGTCACCAACTATTAAAACTTTATCTAAAGAAACAACCAAGTTTGAAATGAAGTCTGCAAATTCACATAGGAATTTGGAGTATGGCCCTGGGGGTCTGTAAATATTAATTAAAGGAATCAGCTGCATAGGTATATTTTTTGCACTTTAGATGTAAGAGACGTAAGAGATCTAACATTTAACAATCCTATCTTTTAGATCAAAGGTTCTAGTTGTAGATTCAGTATGATTTGAATGTATGTAAATAAGATTACTAAAACAAACTCTGTGTTTTTTTTTACATTTTTGTATAGTTCAGGGAACAGACACAGTTTTGATAAAATTGAACTTAACCTTGAGTGACGACTCTGTGCAGCTAGCAGACGCTTGGGTTAGCCTGTTTGTCTGCTCTCTGGCCTTGGCTCTGGATAGTCACTGACAGACTGGTCCTGTTCTAAGACTATGTGCTATGCTGCAAGAAATGAGAGCAGCACCTTCCCAAGTGGGATGGATACCATCCTGCCCTATCAGGTCAGGTTTACCCTCAAAAGTACTCCAATTATCTATAAAGCCCACTTCATTTTCAGATCACCACTTAGACATCCAGCAATTCAGCGACCGTAGACTGCTGTAAGCTACATCACCATGCCATATTGGGATGGGGCCAGAGCATATTACAAAATTGGACATTGCCTTCGCTAATTTACACACCTCTACAAAGTTACTCTTAGTAACTTCTGACTGACGAAGGCACATATCATTTAACTCCAGCATGTATAACTATCTTAGAGAATAGATAACCAACAAAATAAGTGTCAAACTGTGACTATATTTCCAATATTTAATCCGAAAGTTAGTGTTAAATCTAGAGTGTGGCCAGCATTATGAGTTGGTCCTATCATATTTTAATTTACGCCTACTGAATCTAAAGTAGACATGAAAACAGTTCTTAAAGGATCTTCAGGGTTATCAAAATGAATATTAAAGCAAACAAAAAAGGGGGCAACATATTCATTTTTTTAAAAAATATTTTTATTAATATTTTCTTTTAATACAAATATACATTTCCAAGTGGGCAGAAACAAGTATCCATTGCTGTGTTAAAGGGAAACAAATAAACAAAAGCAGACAAGTTCAAAGGGAAAAAAAAACCCTACAACAAAAATGCTACAATCAACAGCAGTTGGTCATTTAAACACTTAAAAATTAAATTTTAAGGAACTGCACCGTCCACTTGTCTTAGCCATCTACCTGATCCATAGTCAAGTCCAAATCCTTCACAAAAGCTATGATGGCCTCCATATTTTTTTTAATATTTGCTGCATACCCTTCAATATATATGTTATTCTTTCTAATGGGAGACTTGATAACATCTGTTCAATCCACTGTGTAATGCTCGGGTTTTGAATATTCTTTCATAACAATGCAATACATCCTTTAACAAACACAAAACTAAGGTCCATGTATGAGCATTACTGCAAGCTGTCCTCCACTCTTCATTTGAAATTTCAGTTTGTAGGTTTTCTTTCCATGCATTCAGCTTGTAGTCTGAGTTGTCTGCTGAGTGAAATATTAGTAGGCTATAAATCTCTGAAATCAGACCCTTCTTTAACCTGTCCTCCATCAGAAGTGCTTTCCAAAGATGAAAGTAAAGGTTTGTGGAGAATATTTTGGGTTACTCTAATAAAATTCCTTAGATGAAGATATTTGAAGAAATTATTTCTATGAAGGCCATGCTTCCTCATAATATCGGAATCTTGCGTGTAGAGGTTCTGAATGCTATCTAGCCCCTTAGAAGCCCATAAGTTAATGTGGCATCTGCTCTACCTGATGGAAAGAGCTGGTTTCCCCAAATAGGACTATATTGAGATAGCGAGTGCAATTCCTTCAAGTACTTTTTGACATCATACCAAATCTTTATCATATTTTTTACTACTGGATTTTTAGTTTGTCTCCTTAAATTTTTACCTGTGTTTGAGTGTATGTACAAGTGAAAAGACACTCACAGGCTGCAAGATTCCATTTCAGGATCTTCTTTTTTCGAAAAACAGAACATCATAGACCTCAGCTGTGCAGTCCAGTAATACCACAGTATATTTGGACATTTTAAACCTCCTTGGTCAAATGGCAAATACAGCAAGGATAAACGGTATCTTGCCCTCCTATTGTTCCATATAAAACCCACAATTTATTTATTTATTTTTTTGGAAAGAGATCTGAAGGTGGTGGCAGGGGAATATTTTGGAACAAATAAAGCAATTTTGGCAGGACATTCATTTTTAGAATATTAATTCTACCAATCATGGATATTGGCTGGGACATCCACCTCTCAGTTAATTGTATGATTTCTGTCATTAGAGGACCATAATTAGCATTAAGAACACACTCCAAATCTGATGTAATTTGTACCCCCAAGTACTTAAATTGCTCCACTACATTAAGTTGGATAGCCTCTGCAATTGGGTTTCTTCTCTCATTTGCATTAAGGAGGTAAATTGATGACTTAGTATTGTTTACTTTGTACCCTGAAACTTCACCATAGGCTTTTATTAGCTGTAATAAGATTTGATTAATAAGATTGATTTTTTCAAAATTGAAAATACAAGGTTATTCTGTGATCCGAAGGTCCAACAACTATTCCCACAAGTTGTGGATGTGAGCGCACTGCTATTGCCAGAGGCTTAATTGCCAATGTAAACAATAAGGGTGAAAGCGGACAGCCTTGATGGCAGCCTCTGCCAATATTTGTTGGTTTTGATATGTTCCCATTTGTTAGAATTTCTTCTGTAGCATTCTTATATAAAAACTGAACCCATTTTATAAAGTTGTTTCCAAAACCAAGTCTATCTCAGGCACTAAAGAGATAAGGCCATTTGACCCCAAAGGCCTTCTCAGCATGCAATAATAGGAGTGCTTTATTTGATGCCTCTTTATCAAGATGAATTATATTCAGTACCCTCCTGACATTATGGAAACCTTGCCTTCCCGTAATAAATAAATTTTGGTCTTTGTTAATAATCAATGGTAAGACTTGTTGTAGTTGCTTTGCTAAAATTGTACATAGTATCTTGAGATTAGAATTTAGCAGACTAATTGGTCTCATGTTCTCATTTGTTAGGGGGTTTACCTGATTTTGGCAATAGAAAATGAGTAATGAGGGCACAATTCATAGATGAGGGGAGACTACCTTTTTGGAATGCCCCTAAAAACATTTCTAACAATGATGTCAACAATTTTTCTTTAATTTTTTTGTACAAATCAATAGGGTGACCATCAGGTCCCGGGCTTTTCCCTACTTGCATACTATTAATAGTTCAGTTTCTTCTTTTGTAAGTTCCAGATACATCATCTCTCACTTTTCACCTGAAACTCGTGGCATGGTCAGGTCATCAAGAAACCCCCACTGCCTTTGTGAGCCAGCTTCATCTCCTGCATCACAGAGGTCTTTAAAGTAGTGTTTAAAGATATTGTTAATTTCAAAGGGGTCTACAATGACCTGCTTGTTTGATATAACATTTGTGATTGGTGTTTTTAGTTCTAATTGTTTGATCTGCAATGCTAATAGTTTACCAGATTTATCCCCTTGTTCATAGAAAGTTTGGTTTAACTTTCTTTAAAAGGCTAGAGGCTGCCTTGATGGAAGACAGTTTATCATATTCAACGCTTAATGTTAGTAATTCAGTTTCCAGATTGGGGTTACTTTTCTTAAAGACCTTATCCTGGAGCGTTTTTATTTTTCATTCCAGTTGTTTTCTCTCTTGCTGTGCTTTTTTTCATTTGAAACTTATGTAGCTAATCATGTGTCCTCTAATGAATGCTTTAAAGGTTTCCCATTTTGTACAAGTTCACGTTTGTGTTGTGTTAAAATCTGACTTGCTATATATTTAACAAAATCTTTACCTTGTATCCAATTGTGCTGAAATCTAGGTAGGTCGTTTGTTAATTTATTATCCATATAAACTAAACAGGAAGGAACATGGTCTGAAATCACAACATTATCATAGAAACAGTTATGAATGTTTGGCCATAATTGAGAAGAAATTAAAAAGAAATCAATTCGCGAGTACATCTGAAATGTACTAGAATAGCAAGAGAAGACTTTATCTTGTGGGTCCTGTTTTATCTATGTCTTGCAAATTTAGTTCTTTAGTGAAATAAAGGATAACGTTCCACCTCCTAGTATGAGACTGATCTAAACCTGTAGGTCTGTCTAACCTGGGGTTTGAAGGACAATTAAAGTCCCCTGCAATTATATGTTTCCCTCCAAGTGTTGAAAGCAACAGAAAAAGGTTTACAAAAAACTTTGGATCATCTATAATAGGTACAGATTCACTATATTTAACTTTTCTTCTAGCAGGAAACCTTGTATTATTAAACATCTACCCCATTTGTCCTTAACAATATTTTTTTACTTGAAAAGGGACTGACTGATGGATGAGACTCAGGACGCCTCTAGCTCTAGATGAAAAGGCTGCTGTATAAATGACCCCCTGCCTTCTTCTTACAATTTTTTTTATATCCCCTTCCAAATGATGGGTTTCCTGTAAAAACATAATTTTGGAGTTCCTTTCCTTCCTTTCCTTTCCTGTTCATAACCTGCTTAATATTTTTTTAGTTGTTGTAGACCCCTGCAGTACCAAGAAACAAATTTAACCTGAGACATGTCTTATAATGTATACTAATAGACCATTTAACAGTACTGAACAACTATAGAGGAGCAACACAAACTTAGACTTTACAACAAAAGTCCTGTACTCTAAACATAAACATGAACATAACCATCCCCCTCAACCTGCTTATGTGGTCTCCCCCTCCAAAGAAAGTCCGTCTCCAGTTATTGCTAGCAACCATCCAACCCAATTGAGGATCAGTCAGACCATGCTCTGGTTCTCACTCACATAACAACAAAGAGCTGCTGCTCTGAGACATCATATCTTTTCACTCTCTCCTATTAAAATAATGGTAATAAAAATAAGTTTTATCCTGTAGCAGAACCTTACTCACTGTACTCCATGTTTATATTTCCTCTCTTTACTGTGCTAATTACTCACAGCAAATAAGCTAAATGTGAAAACTTTAAGTGTTCTATTATTATGCACTTTTAATTCACAGCCATCTCTATTTGAATATTATTTATGAATTCCAGGGCCTCCTTCGCCAACTTAAAAGTATATGTGCATTCTTTGTACCTTACTAACAGTTTCGCTGGATGAATCACTCCATGTCGTATCCCCAGGTTCCTCAGCTCCTGACAAACAGGGTCGAACTGCTTTCTCAGCTGGTGTATTCCCGTGGCTAAGTCTGGATAAATGTTGACTTGTTGGTCTTTGTACCGGATATCTTTTCTAGAAAAAAATCGCAGAAATAACAGCCAGCTTATCCTTGTAGCTGAGGAACTTCATTATTAGTGTTCTCGGTGGCACTTTGGAGTCCCTCAGAGGTCCAACTTGGTGTGCTTGTTCAGTAACAACTGCCTGGGGCAACGTGACATCCAACGCCTCAGGTATCCACTTCTCTAAAAAGGAGCACAGGTCCCGTCGTTCTGCTCCCTCCGGGAGACCAACAAGCCTTACATTGTTAAGTCAGGATTTTTTCACTCAAGTGTATGCACTTTAGCTTGTCAGGCTAGCAACTTCATCTTCGGCATTTGATATTCTTAACTTCACCTATGACACTCGCTGATTCAATTACTTCTTTTCTTATGTTTGCTATAGCCGTCATTACTCCATCAAATCTTGCAGAAAACTTTTTTGTTTTTGTGGAGTCCAAAACAATCAGTATGGTATCTGCCTTCTCATTGCATGCTATTTTAGAAAATAATGCAGAAGAGAGTAATTTCAGATGATATAGTAGTAATCTGAGCAGAGTGCTGTAAAAACATGTCTTCTCACATGGCTGCCATAACCGGAACCCCACATATTCATATTTAATATCAAATATTGTGTTTGCATAAATTCCTGCTCTTTTATACATGGAATTATTGTACAGTTAATAGCTTCTTTTTATTACATTTACATAATTTATAAAAGAGCATTTATAAAACACAGCAACTCTTGTTTTGAGAGTCTTTTTGAAAGATATATCCTCAGGCTAGTTCATGATGACAGAGACAGAATACCAGTGAAGTTTTATAAAACCAGTTTTATATTATTGGCATAAATGAAAATAGAAAGAAAGCTAAAACAAACCCCAAAATTAAGGCAAATAAATTGTATCATTTACATTTGCTAAAAGAAATGCCATCCATATGTTTGTGACAAGCTGGTCATTCAAAGGTAAATGCTTTTTAATTAGCTTTATACAAACATTGATACACACTTCCTTGATTGATTGGTATTACAAGATTAGTTAGTGAGGCCTATTGTCACTAAAGTGAGAGAGTAATAAGCAACTTAAACCCTTTCTTTCTTTGCCTTTTCCATTTTAGCTTCTCATCTTAAATTTTATTAGTTTACACAGTAAGTCTCACAAATTTATTTTCTATTATTAGGCCTACATCAAACCATCTCTTTCATAGTTTATGTTTTAACATAGGGATGAGAAAAGGTATCCTTGGTCTTCCTCAAAAATCAGGGGGATTCTATCAAAATGTGTTAGAGTGATATATTTATTCCGCTGCTTGAAATACTGATGTATGTTTATCTATGGCTAGCATCACAGTTTACAGAAGACATTTACTCCATGATTTGCAATGAGCTTAGGTGTGAATAATTTATAGCAATTAATCCTTAATTACATTAATTAGCCAAGTCACAGGAAATTAAGCTGTAGCTGGAGAGACCCAACATATCACAGAGAAGAAATAGGAGAATGCATGCCTAAACATGGCACAGTGGTGGCACTAGAGCAGCCAAGGATGGCATGGGTCACTTAACAGATCCTCAGCAGGAAAACAGATCCTCAGCAGCCATGAAAAGGCCTTTCCAAATCATTTAGAGTAGGAAGAGATCCTCATCTATGTGATATTTGCCAATAACCAATATTTATTCTTCCACTTCTTTATTTGACCTGTTAATACTAACCACTTAAAAAATAACCACTTCCTGGCTCAAACTCTCACATATAATTTTGCAGATTTTAAAAGCAATGCTTTCAAGCGCGCGCGCGCACACACACACACACACACACACACACACACACACACACATATATATATATATATATATATATATATATATATA
>JAQMYF010040756.1:0-10073 GCA_030014195.1 Neosilurus mollespiculum | reverse complement strand
GCGATGGAGACCGATCCAGGCTGGATAATTAAACGTATTAATCAGGTCAGTGTTATCTTCATCAGAGTACAGAGTGATGAGGTCGATGTAATTTTCTCTGCAGTATGTTCGAGCCTCAGTCTGATTCATATTTTTTGGATTGATATGAAACTTGGTGAGGCGACTTTGGACCAGAGGGGGAAAGACTGTGGAGGAAACTTCAGCTGTTAATGTACCAGAACAGGGATGAAAGGAGTGACATGTGATGTGGATGAACGACTATGTGCTGTTTTTCATTCAAATTGATTGCAAATTTACATATTAATTATTTATCCAGCCAGTTTCATAAATATTAGGATAATGACAACATTAATTTTAATCTTTTTTTTCTATTACAATATATTAAAATGACAATTAAATAATAATTAACTACAATACTTTTATTTTTAAGGGTAATTTAAAGAGATACTACAATAAATCGTTCAGACTATTGCATTGGATCTGCATCTGATTATAATCCTTTCACTATACATGCAATGAATAACACTTTTTAATTGATAACACTTTTATTACATAAAAATAACGTCTGTATAAATATATAATAAATTGCACAGACAGGCAGAGAAGGCTTCAGCATTGTTTTCGGTGATGGTCTATCACATGAATCTCTGTAATGTGTTCATGCTTTAGTGATAATCGCCGCAGCTTTTCTCGATTACAATAACGACCTGTCAGATAAAGGAAATGTCGGAAAATAAAAATTAAGGTGAAGATAAACATTTCACGAAGCCTTTAAAGAATGTTGGTTGGAGATGTGGTCCTATTTCATGAGCTTCACCGGTTATGAATTAGAGTTTTCAAAACAACCAGTACACACTTTATTTCAATACAGAATTCATCATTTCTGTTATTGGTCATGTAAAAGCATGTTCTCATTAATAATGTAAGAAAATAAAATTAAAGGCTGTACACATTCTTGGTAAGAAATAGATCACTGCCTTCATTTTAGGTAGAATCAAATTTCATTGGACCAGAAATGTGTAATGCTATGGTTAGCATAGACTAACTATTGGGTTAAATGCTGTTATAGGCGCAGTGCTTTCACCCCTTGCTTATCCGTGGTTTGCCATTTGCAGATTCACGTATTCATGGGTTTTTATTAAGATATAAGATTAAAAAAAAAATTTCGAGGCTTTCCAAAATATTCTGTAAATTTTTGTATTTTATTTTGTGGTAAATTATTTGTTTTATGCCATTTAAGGCTAGATTATTAAAGATATATATTTAAGCCCCTTCCACCAGTAGAAGCCTGTCAAAAGTATGACACGAATCATCCCAAATTGCCTGATGAAGTAGAAGAGGCACACCGGAGGAAATGTAACTCCTCTGCTATGCTGTGCTGTAACCCAATTATTTTTAAGGGTAATTCTATAAGATGAGTTTGGAATGATATTAAGGTGTTTTGTGATCATAGTTTGGAGGTGTATTCTATAGGGTGCATCTATTATTTGTGAATATTCACTTTTCCCTAACCCCAGCGATCAGTGGAGGATCACTGCAATAGAAGCACAAACCGGTTTTAGCTCAAGGATTAAAGCTCCATCAGTAGGTCATTCATGGATGTCACTCAGATGCTATGAGCAGATTTGGGGAGCCAAAAGTAATAATTCAACTGAAAAGGTTTAGCTGACACATTTTAAATATTTGGCTCATCATCCTCATATTTAGCACGCATCCTTACATTTAAGATGGAATTAAATAAAAATAAAAAAATCTTACATGCAACTGTTAAGAACATGTTTGCATGTACAACCTGAATGTTAAATCCAAATCTAAATGTTAAATATTAAATCAAAATGTTAAATCAAAATCTAAATGTTAAATATAAATGTAAATGTTTATTATAAATCTAAATGGTAAATATAAATGTAAGTATTAATTACAAATCTTAATGTTAAATCTAAATCTAAATGTTAAATCAAAATGTTATATGTTAATTATAGATCTAAATATTAAATGTTAAATCCAAATGTTACATATAAATTTATATGTTAAAGATAAATCTAAATCTAAATCTAAATGTTAAAAATTAAATCTAAATGCTAAATTTAAAGTCAAATCTAAATCTAAATGTTAAATATAAATCTAAATGTAAAATATAAATCTAAATGTTAAATTTGAATCTAAATGTTAAATATTAAATATAAATTTTGAATTTAAATGTAAATGTTAAATATTAAGTCTAAATGTTAAATGTTAAGTCTAAATGTCACATCTAAATCTAAATGTTAAATCTAAATCTAAATGTGCATCTCTATAGTAAAATTTAAGTTATCATTAGGTTAGCGCATATTTTTTGTTTAAATTTCACGTGTAAATGCCTTAAATCCATGAGTGTATATTTACATTTAAATGCCATATTATTTATGTTTTCTTAGTTTTACAGTGATTCTAAAGTAAAGATTTAAAAGGATCTTCATTCTGGGATCTTCCTTGGGAAACTGTCATCTGCCGAGTTGCTGTAATAGGCTAGACCACGCCACACAAACAGGGGCAGAATATTAAAAAAAGGCAGCTCTTTTAATCTTTCATCCTATGAGTAGAAAAAACAACCAGACAATCATCATGTCTGCTCACGGTCCAGCAAACTGTCAATAGCTAGCTCCTTTGCCTTGAAAGCATGTGCTAAAGTGCCAGACAATACCAGCCCGTCCAGCACAGCGGCTGCAACAGACCTAGGGAAGTACTTGGTGAGTTCAGGCCTGTTGAAATTTCACAACAAGCCAGAGAACTACTGGGCCTGGAAGGCGTCTGGAAAGCTCAACTGTTGACTTGAATCTATCAGCTAGGAAGGAGCTCTATTTGCTGTGCAAATAGCTTGTGCCATCATCATCTGAGCAATCTAAGAGTCAGAGCAGTGCACATTCACAATGCACCTACATGGCTCAGGATGCTGGAGCAGAGACTGGAAGATGCTTATGGCTCACCAGAGGTGATTGAGAATGCCCTTCTGAAAAAGGTTGACTTCCCTAAAATTACAGTCAGGGATAACCGCAATCTAAGTGAACTAGGAGACATTCTCATGGAGCTTAAAGCCAAATTAAATATGTTGATCAAATGCATATTTATTAATACACATAATAAATCAGATGTCTAAAAGACATAATAAGGAATCTCATTTTCTCTGATCCATGACTTTAATGTTGCTTACTTATTGCTTGCATTGTAAAAGATGCAACTTGTTTATTGAAAAACAACAGCAAAAAGAAGCAACTTAGTTGTATGCATGAATTGCATCTTGTACACGTATAAAAGTGCTAAATCATTTTTAAATTACTCAGTGTCTAGCAGATCTTGATCCCAAAACTGCCGTCGACTCACTGGCATCAAATTACAAATCTTCCCTGCTGTAAGCGATAATAATCAAAATTATAACAAATAAAAGCTTGAAATATTTCACTTTGAATGTAATGAGTCTATATAATATATTACTTTCACATTTTAAGTTGAAATACTGAAATAAATAAACTTTTGCACAATATTCTAATTTTTCGAGTTTCACCTGTATCAACGGTGGTCAGTACAAGGCTATCAACATTTGTGAAAACATTGACAGTCAAGTGACCATGGGGCTACGGGGAAAAAATTTGTTGCACAAATTGCCAATAATTACAAAATAATTTATCATTGTTTTATTTTCACAAAATTTGCATCATTTTGACTTAAAATAGACATATCTTTGTTACATGTTTTAATTTGGTATTGTTTTTGCTTCTTTAAAAATATGATAATACAACAGAGCACTTGCTTCCTTTTGCCGTTGTTATACAAACAAACTGTGTTACTTACTTCTTTTTTCAAAATTTATTTGCACTGCTGGTTTTCATTTTCACACAAACACACTTTTAAAAGGTGTACACAACTACCCAGAGTCCATTTATTGCAAAATCATATTTTTCTGCATAGCAAGCCTCATCCACTAAGAAAGTGTCGTGGCTTCAGAAAAAAAACACTACATGAAAGAAAGCCATTTTTGAAGGAGAAACACATCTGTTTCAGGTGCTGTGCATCATCCACCCATGTTGCTAAAGACTGTGACAAGCCTGCGCAATGCAAGGAGTGTGACAGCGACAAACACCCCTCAGCGCTACATCCGGGGCTTGCCCCATGGAAAGATGATGTCCAGCAGAGTACTGCAGACCATGGTGGGAAGCAGTGGCAGCAAGTGGAGGCTGTCCCATCAGTAATATCCAAATGCAAAAAAATATCTGGCATTACAAACACCTCAAAATCATGCTCCAAAATCTGTCTTGTGCTGGTGGATCCTGCAGAGCAAAGAGAACATGCTATGAAGACTTACACTGTTCTTGATGAGCAAATCAACAAGTCACCCTGCAGGACAGAATTCCTGGAGTACTTCGGCATCAAAGGAAAATGATCGACATACACTATGAGGATGTGCTCAGGGGTGTTTGAGACTGCAGAGTGACGTGCTAGCAACTTCACTGTGGAATTATTAGATGGCGACACATAAATCCCCTTGCATTCCTTGATTGAATGTGACATGCTGCCAGAGGACAGGGTTAAAATACCATCTCCAGAGGTAGCCAGACATTATCCCTATCTTGAACACCTGGCAGACAAAATCCCAGCTTTACACCCAGATGCGTCTATCCTACTTCTCCACGGGTGGGACATGATTTAGGTGCACAGTGTACAAGAACAATGTAATAGATTCACAGTTCTGTGTTTGCCTAGGGGCTTGACCTTGGATGGGTGATCACTGGACACGTGTGCTTAGAAAGAGCTCACAGAACAACTAGTGTCACAGTCTTCAGAACCAGTGTACTGGTGAGTGGGAGTCACTCCATCTTCAACCCATACACCAGCAACCTCAGTGTAAAGGAGACGATTGACAGCCCTGAGTGTTCCCACAGCTTCCCAAGTGTCTCCATGGTCAGAACCAGCTACAAGGTAGATAGCCTTGGCAGAAATGTTTTTCAAAGAACACAGCATGATGACAAGCTTGGCATGTCCACTGAAGATGAGCTGTTCCTTGACCTCATGGACAGAGAGGTTTACATCAATGAAGCAATCTGCTAGGTAGCACCTCTGCCCTTCAGGCCAAACAGGCCACATCTACCCAACAACAGGCAACATGCCATCAACCGTCTCACATCCCTGCGCCGCATGCTGGAGAAGAAACAAGGCATGAAGAAACATTTCTTCAAGTTCATGCAAGTGATGTTCAATTCAGACCAAGAAGAGCCTACTCCAACACTGACGTCACATCAAGAGCTCTGGTACTTACCAATTTTTGGTCTTTATCACCCACAGAAAAAAGACCGGATTCATGTGGTATTTGATTCTATTTCCAAGCATGAAGGCATCTCCCTCAATGATGTTCTTCTCTGAGGCCCTGACACGAACAATTCCCTGCTGGGAGTCCTCATGCACCTCCACAAAGAGCCTGTGGCAATAACAGTAGACATTCAGTAGATATTCTACTGCTTCATCGTGCAGGAAAATCATCACGTTTTTCTGAGATTTTTGTGGTTTGAAGATAACAACCGAAGCAAGCAAATCACTGAGTACCGCATGAAAGTGCATGTTTTTGGAAACTCCTTCTCCTGCAGTTGCCATCTATGGCTTGAGAAGAGCTGCACCACATGGAAATGAAGAACATGGTGCTAAAGCTAAACAATTCATTATGAGAAACTTCTACGTTGATGATGGGCTTCCCTCATTTCCCACTGACAATGACGCCATCACTGTTCTAAAAACAACAAAGGAAATGCTAGCAGAGTCAAGCATCAAACTGCACAAAGTAGCATCTAACAGCCGTGCGATGACTGATGCCTTTCCCCCTGAAAAGAGGGCCAAAGACCTGGAGGATCTGCAGTTTGACTACAGACCCATTACCACCACAGCGGAATCTAGGTCTCAACTGAAACCTGCAGTCTGACACGTTCACCTTCTGCCTATCCAGAGAACAAAAGCCATTTACTAGAAGGGGAATCGTATCCAATGTAAATGGCCTTTATGATCCAGAGGGATATGTGGCACCTGTAATGATACAAGGAAAAGTCTTAGTCAGAGAGCTGTAATATCAATGGGACACTTCTCTGCCAGCACTGAAGGAAGAACAGTGGAAACTGTGGACAGACTCACTGCATGAGCCTGAACAACTTCAGATTGAAAGATTATATGTGTATGTTACTCTGCATTCCACAAGGTACAGAGAACTCGGTCTTCTCTGATGCTTCCACTGTTGCCATATCAGTGGTGGCCTACCTAAAGGCAATAGACATGGAGGGAAACACTCACACTGGCTTTGTCATGGGCCACTGAAATGTCAGACTTAATCATAGATGAACTGGACATGGAAATTCACAAGGCCACATTCTACACAGACAGTTGAATTGTTTTGGGCTACATCCACAACACAAACAAAAGATTTTATGTATACATAGCCAACAGAGTTGTCCGCATCAGGAAATCCACAAGCCCTGAACAGTCGCACTTTGTCAGCACAAACAATAACAAAAAATGTCAAACTTACCTGTTGAACGGCACGAACCAGGTCCTCCATTCACAAATGTAGGTGTTGACGTGTTTGATCCATGGGTCACCAGTGCAAAACCTGAGGTGGCATTGCGGAGAATAAATGCTGGGCATTCATCTTCACCTGCTTAGTCACGAGCTGTGCATTTCGAAGTGCTTGAGTCTCTGTCCTCCTCAAGTTTTGTAAACGCGTTGAGAAGATTCATCGCGGTCCATGGTACTGTGCACCTCTTTTGTTCTGACTGGGGAATGAACTTCATAGGGGCATGCAAGGAGCTTAAAATAAACTCAGAAGACCCTGAACTATCAACTTACCTTCAAGATCAAGGCAGCACATGGATGTTGAACCCACCTCACTACTCACACATGGCTGGAGTGTGGGAGCAGATGATAGAGACTGCTCGTAGAATATTGAATGCATTATTGCTTAAGAAAAAAACACCACATCTGTCTCATGAAGTTCTGGTCACACTCATATCAGAAGTTAAGGCCATTATAAACACCAGACCTCTGATCACTGTGTCCTCTGATCCAGACATATCCACTGTCCTGTCACCTGCTATGCTTTTAACACAGAAAGTTGGGCCGTGTTGCCACCACCAGGAGAGTACAACCTTAAACACCTTTACAGTAAGCAGTGGAAGCAAGAACAAGCTATGGCCGATGCATTCTGAAAACGCTGGCACCAAGAGTTTTTATTGTCACTTCAACCAAGGCAAAAGTAGCACATGGACAAACCAAAACTGACCAAAGGAAATGTTGAACTTCTAATGGACTCTTCTCTCTGTTGCGGTCAGGGAAACGTTTCCGTTCCTTGAAAGCAAACACTGAGCAAATGAGGAGGAGCTTCTTCCTGCAGGTCGTTCGGGCCCTGAACCAAACCACTAGTACCTGGACACTGTAGACTCCACATGCATATACATCCACCTCAGCTGATTGAGATTTCCTCTTGTAAGTAAACACACAGTCAAACTGCCCTAATGAGCTTTCCACTGGATTATTGGGTACAGCGTTGACATTTTTTTCAAGCTGATTTGCAGTCTGTTTTATTAAATTGTTTTTAATAATCAAAATCAACAAAATGCACACTTGAATTCTCCCTGTCCAGATTGCCCTCGTGAGTGTAATTATTTGTCTGGTGTTTGGAATTATTTGTCTGGTGAATGAAATAGTGGTGAATGTCATTCCCAGCAAAGACTCTAAGGTCCGCAAAATGGACGTGAAAGTAGTCAGAGGGAGTACTCAGAAGGTGTATTCTAGGCCAGTTTCAGAAGTTGTTTTGCTTATAAAAAGGGAGTAGTGTTATAACACATTATAACAGGCGGGGAGTGTGACATTCTGTTATCGATATTGAGCTAAGTATCTGTAGTGTGAGATTTTCTTACTGTGATGTTTTTTGTGCCTTCAGCATTTCTGTAGTTAGTTTAGACAGCAGGAAGGACACGATCAAACACACTTTTTTTCTATTCTCTGTTGTATGGCCAGACAATGTTTGCCTGTAAGTACTTTATGTTCAGATACCGCTATCATCTCTATGGTATTTTCCATATAAGTTAGCACATTTATTTTGATTAATTAATGAATTCATTCATTCATCATCTTCCGCTTGTTCCGGGGTTTGGGTCGGGGGGGCAGCAGCCTAAGCAGTGAAGTCCACACTTCCTTCTCCCCAGACACTTCCTCCAGCTCTTTCGGGGGGACACCAAGGCGATCCCACAACAGCCTAGGGACGTAGTCCTGTCAGCATGTTCTGAGTCGACCCCGAGGTCTCTAGATTTAGACATTCAACATTTAGATTTATATTCAACATTTAGAATTAACATTTAGAATTAACATTTAGAATTAACATTTAGATTCATATTTAACATTTAAATTTATATTTAAATTTTCGATTAATATTTAACATTAAGATTCATATTTAATATTCAGATTTATATTTAACAATTATATTTAGATTTAACAATTATATTTAAAATTTAGATTTAGATTTAACCTTTAAATTAGACCTTTAGACATTTGGATATATATCTAATATTTAGAAGTATATTTAACATTTTGATTTACATTTAACTTTTAGGTTTGTATTTAATATTTAGATTAATATTTAACATTTATATGTATATGAAACATTTAGATTTATTTTTAACATTTAGATTTACATGTACTATTTATATGCATATTTAAATTTTAGATTTACCTTTAACATTTATGTTTACATTTAACATTTAGATTTATAAAAAAAAAAATTGATTTAGATTTAACTTTTAGATTTACGTTTATATTTAACATTTAGAATTATATTTAAAATTGAGATTTATACTTACCATTTAAATTTATTATTTAGATTTATACTAAGCAGTAAGGTCCAGTGAAGTCCCTTTCCCCCGCCACTTCCTTCAGCTCTTCTGTGAACTCTAATGCATTCTCAGGCCAGCTGAGAGACATAGTTCCTCCAGTGTGTTCTGGGTCGACCTCGGAGTCTCATCCTGGTTGGACATTCTCGAAACACCACACCAGGGAGGCATTTGGGAGGCATTCTAATCAGATGACTGAGCCATCTCAACTGGCTCCTCTCAACGTGAGTTTCTACTCCGAGCTACTTCTGGATGACAGAACTTCTCACCTTGCCACAATGCAAAGGAAGCTCATTTCAGCTGCTTATATTCGCGATCATGTTCTTTAGGTAACTACCCAAAGCTTGTGACCATAGGTGAGGGTAGGAATGTAAATCGACTGGTAAATCTAGAGCTTAGCCTTCTGGCTCAGGTCCCTCTTCACCACTTTACAGCAGAGGCTGCACCAATCCGCCTGTCAATCTCCCGCTCCATTCTTCCCTCACTCGTGAACAAGATCCCGGGATACTTGAACTCCTCCACTTGAGGCAGGAACTCATTCCAGACCAAGCGGGTGCATTCCACCCTTTTCTGGCTGAGAACCATGGACTTGGACTTGGATGTGCTGATTCTCATCACATCTATCACTTCACACTCAGCTGCAAATCGCTCCAGCAAGAGGTCCTGGCTCGATGAAGCCAAAAGGGCAATGTCATCCACAAAAAGCAGAGACAAGATCCTATGGCCACCAAACCAGAACTTCTCAACGCCTTGGCTGTGCCTAGAAATTCTCTCCATGAACAGAACCGGTGACAGAGGACAGCCTTGGCAGAGTCCAACCCCCACTGGAAGTTCTGGCTCCAGCAATACAACAGACCGCAACAGGTCTGGTTTATCATATTCCTGGAGTACACCCCCCTCAAGCCTGAGGGACACAGTCGAAAGCCTTCTCCAAGTCCAAAAAGCACATGTGGACAGGTTGGGGAAAACTCCCATGCCCCCTCCAGGATCCTGTAGAGCAGGGGTCTCAAACTCGCAGCCCGCGAGCCAATTGCGGCCCGCAGGACGATAGTTTGCGGCCCTTGCCTTAATATGAAAGTTTAATGTTAGTGCGGCCCGGGAGTTTGATATGTACCGGCACTTTACAGTGTTGTGGGCGGAGCTGAACAAACCTACCAATCACAGTGGGGTATATGG
>JAQMYF010040755.1:0-10073 GCA_030014195.1 Neosilurus mollespiculum | reverse complement strand
TTATTGTACAAGCACATTAAGGTCTAAAGGTCAATGGTTCTTTCCCTATGCTCTACTTGTTTAAGCTATTCCTTCTTTCTCCTTCTGCTTTCTTGCTCAATTTCCTATTGTTATTTTTGACATCTAAGCTGCTGACTCATTGCTACTCAGCACTGGCTTAATATTGCCAAATCATGGTTACCTCAGCACTGGCTGAAAATCGCTAAGTCATTGTTATCTAAGCATTTAATACTGTATGAAGCTAGACTACTTATTTTAATGCTAAATTAAGCACTTATCTAATGTTTTATAGTAAAATATACGGTTTCTTTCCCACATTACTCCCCCCTTTGAGACTCTTGAGTCTCACATTTGTTACATGTGCTTTTATAACCAACCATTCAGTATGTTAACTTTCTGCGTTTTAACTTAACCTTCTGAGTTTTAACATCACCTATTAATCTTTATCTTGAGCATACCTATACTCTTTTAGTAGATTTAGTAGATGAGGCTCGATCTTTTATATTCCAAAGGCGATAACCTTATGCTATGTTGTCGACTTTGTATGGAGAGGTCACATGGTCTGAGCGCACGGACACATACACATCCCGTTCCTCTGCCGCATTATCAACTGGGGTCCAGGAATTTCCCGCTGGTGCACAAGCTTTACAGTGCCCCGAACGCAGGCACAACATAGTGATCACGCTAATGATAGCAATTCCCAATCCCCCGCCCCCTATCATAATGCCATTAAACATGTTGACGAATTTAGTCCCATAGGGCGTGGCGGTGGCGTTTGTCCCCAGAGCCGTTTTGTTGGCATACGTGTCTTCGAGGCGCATCGCACAGACAACATTGCTGCTTACAGTCCCATTTTGTTCTATATACTGTCCCAGACGGTACACTGTGTGCTTTACAGCATGACTGCAGCCCTTACTGTGGTTTGTACAATAGAATCCCCTGGCGGGCTTACAGACAGTGTCCGAGGTTGTTGTACAGGATATGTTTACTTCCAGAACACGGTGTACAGTTAGTGCAAGCTGACAACCCATTAGGCGTGTCGGTATACGTTTCTCCTTGGCCCCGAGTGCAGGTCGTGCTGGTATTTTTAGTACAGTGTCTGAAGACTCAGGATCCTGCAGAACACATTGGACAGCATTCTCCATTTATTTTGTATTCCGCACATGCGCAGGAGCCCACCCCCAGGTTGAGCAGAAGGTCAAGACGAAAACCCAACACCTTTTGTGGGAGTTCATTGTCGGCCCAATTGTAAAAGATCCCGAAATAGGTTGACTCTAAGAGGAGAAACACAAAAGACTACTGTTGAGAAATCATTATGTACTGTTCAGAGTCCTGTCCCTTTGTTTTTTGTCCGTATCCTATAACCATGTCTCCTCTACTCCGGTTGACCAGGCCGTGGGTGAACGATCCTGCACATATATGTCCCTGTTTAAAGCCTTTAGTTCAATCCACAGTTCCACACACGTAAAGCCCAGTAAGTACGTCATGGCCAGACCCGCTGATATTGCCACGCTAACAGCGGCCGTAAGCAGAAACTGTGACCCGACACTCAGTCTAATTACATCACTGTGGATCATGACGTACAAAATCCCCACGGTGACAGCATACATGATAGCATTGACTATAACCATCCCCATAACAGTCCATTTTCTGGCGGGTGATATGGGAATCCCTTTCCATTTGCGCAAAGGCCTCAGTTCACTTGTCATGACAAACTCTGCTTTACACAGTTCACATTGACGCTTGTCTGACCTCCTAATCCACTGGTGGAGACAGACTCGATGTACAAACCTAAGCTGCCCTTGCAGTCACATGGCACAATCCTTTTACATACACCCTGCCTCGGCTGGGTAGCTGGGATGGCACTCGGGGGGTCCTCAGGCGTTGTCATTTCATCTATGGTTTTCTAAGAGGCGAGAAAGGGATTTGTGCATATGTCTCATAGCGCTCCACCATAAACCTCTCGTCACTACAAGGCCTAGAGTTGGCCATATTTCCTTTAGACAGGTCTAATTTCCATATGGTTAGGGGCCCTGATTGCTCTAAGTTTGATATTAATTATATTATGTCTTGTATATCTAATCCTTCTATAGGTAAGATTAGAGCTTATGCTACACAATACCGTACTTTATAACATTAACGTGTTATGTCAGCTTATGACTTAAAATCTCATATCTCTAAAATTTCTCTCATTCCTTTAACCTTTCTTTAAATTCATCAAAACCCATTACTTTCATTTTACAAGACAATTCCAAACATATTCTCAAATATAACTAAGGCTCAAATACTATTCAAAATTCGAACATTGCACGACATACATAACACTCACATGTTAATAATAGGCAAACTAAAATAAATCAAAACAAATTACCAAATATCAACCATACTAACATTGTGATAACAAATGAAAATCAAACAAATTATATAAAAGGCAAAAAGCAAATTCAAAGCAAAAAGCAAACAAGCAAATTCATCAATCCTAATCCTACATTACAATCCTAATCCCACATTACTCTCCCCTTTCCTATGCCTTTTCTCAAGGTGAGCCAGGAGTGGGCGAAAAACCCTCTCGACCATTATATGAGGGAAAATTCCCACTCTGCCCGCACAGTGTGCGCGACAGCCTAAGCGACAGCCTAAGTCCACCAGGATCACCACTTAAATACTGTACAACATATAGACATAATACAGGTCAATATAGGAACAAAAGTCAGGCAGGGAGTGGAACACTTCAAAACCACCACCAGTAGTGGGTCCTGTAAAGGTCATAAATCCAGTGCGGCAGGGGCACACGTATCCTTTGACGGGACTTCACTGCGGCCCATATTTGAGGCTGGCCCCACAGTTTACAGCCTCTGGAGGCAATGGCCTCTGAGTCCTTTGGGTTGCGGAAAAACGGTTTAAGCTTACGAAGAGCCGGCCTGTGCCAGGGCAGTGGCTCACAATCCGTACGGGAGTTCCCATAGAGCTCATCCAGCTGGTCGAGCTGGGCCTTTGAGTGAGACGTCCATAATTGATATCCACTTAGGGAAATAGTCACCACATGCACAAGCGACGCCTGGTGCACGTTGCCAGAAATGAGGTAACCGTGAGCCTTACGGGTCCCGTAAAGTTCCGCTATGGATATTGCCCGTCGAAGATAGTAGGACTGAATGGTCAGGGTGAGACCCTGCGGCAGCATAATCTCCTCCACATGGCGGTCAGTGCCCCACGTCCCTTCAACATAATAGAAGTGCGCCCTGGTGAACAACTTGTGGACCGGCCGCCCCAATTCCATGTCACACGTCCACTCTGTGTCTGTGCAGCAGGGATAAAAGACCCTCCATCGTGGCGAAAGCGTGATGGGGTAACCAAACGTAAAGCTCAGATGCTCCTGCAGTGCGTAGCAGGCCTCACAGACAGGAGGAGAAGTATGGCGTGGAATCGCCTGAAGGGCACCCTGCTCGTCCACGAACATGTAAGTACATGGTTGAGACGTCCACCTATGAAGGCCGTGTGCACAGCGCAGGTGCTGGAGCGACTGGTCACCAGGAAATGTCTCCTCCATGACTCTGCACACAACACTCACAAAAAACACATGGACTGATAGAGTCGAAACACAGGACAGGAGCGAGCGACTAGAGAGGACAAACATTAAAGCAACATGAAGACAGACACCTGTACAGTAGTTACAGTAGTTCTTATTCATAGTACGCCAGGTCCTCGAGAACAAGGCAGGCAGGGCCAGAGGCCCGCTCACCAGTCTCTAAGTCTTTATCCCCAGGGTCGTCCACCATGTCCAGCAAGAGGGGTTTAGCACAGTCCGAGTCTGGGGGGTATATCAGCACATTCATTTGTTTAACTGTAGCTTGGATACATAGTCCTCTGACTAGTGGGAACACGCAGCAAACCACTATAGGTATTATTACTAAAACAATTCCCACGTGCATTGCCATTTTTACAAACCAACCGCCCCATCGTCTAAAAAAGCTAGTAAACCATTCTGTGGAGAACATGACAAAACCTGCATTTTGTTTCACTTCACGGCGCAGTTCGCCAAGTTTTCACATTGCTTCATAAAACGAGCCTCCTGGGGCAGTGTTATTAGGAATGTACGTGCAGCACTGATCACCAAAAAGCATACACACCCCGCCCTCCTTTGCCATCAACCAATCCAGCGCTTGCCTATTTTGCAATGTCATTGTGCTGGTGGCGGACAGCTGTTCTCCTAAAGCGCGTAGGGCGTCATCTGTGTAATTAATAAATCTTTGTTGATTATAGTAAATATAATTAATCCATTCAACATTTTTGTTTGCAGTTATACTCACGAATATTGATTCAAAACCTGCTGCTATTTCATTAATTGCCTTGTACTGATTGGGAATTCCTCGTGGCTGTCCTATGCCATCTATATACACCCCAGCGTCCATTGTATATGCCCTTTTCCTTCTGCTGAGGGCGCCTTCTGAAGGAACATCGTCCTTGTCTTCTCCTTTTTTGTACATTTTCACCTCCGTAATTATCATGACGCGGGCACACAATCCCGTCCAGTTCAAAGGCAATGCCTGTCTTAGCCTCATTTCCCCGCACAACCACCATATGTCTGCCAATGGAACTGTCTGTATCTTTAGTACGGGTGGAATCTTTCTTTGCCATCCAAGGACTACTTTGGAGCGATTCTGTGTCCTGATGACTCCCCAAGTGTCATTAAATACATCGGCTATGAACTTTACGCCCGTGACGTTCCAAATTCGACCACATCTGCCCGTGAAATTTCCCACATTCTTTGTTCCAATATGTCTATAACACTCAAATGTGTGGTTCTTCGCCCACACGAAGGATATGCGGCCCTTGGGGGGTCTCATTTTGGTGGTTTGTGGCCATCTGGTCGAGTTTCCACATCGATTTATGAAGCTTTGGGTAATATTTCCCACGCCTGCGTACAGGATACACCAATAGGGACAAAGTGTATCAACTGCCAATTGCTTTAGTGGGACTGTTACATTTCTTAAGGTACTGTTATTTTTTACTTCATACGTCTCATTCCCAGTCATGTTGAACCCATATTGACTGGCCAGGTTGTTACGGAAGTCCCTACACGTTTCACTATTGTATGGTAGTGGGGCTAACTCGAGTTTCCTTTTTCCAGAGGCACATAGCAGGCAGTCCCCCTCATCATCTGTCCAATCTTTTGCAGTGTATGCGGCCCACTGGTACCATTCATTCCTTTGGGCCTTATGCCATAGGTCTGCATCGGGCCCTAACTCCTCGTGGACAATATTCTGGTCTGACAGAGTGTCATTTTCCGTTTCCCATTCTTGGACTCTTGGCAAAGCCATGGACTGTGGCTGGGCCTGTGGAGTAGGTGATCGGACAACCATGATGACCAGCATCGCCTTCTTCACGTTCCATTTAAGTGTGACGTTATATCCAGTTGGCTCTCTATAGCCTTTTGAATCCACACAGTTCTGCCAATTTCCCACCCTTCTGGCCTGCACATTACTAGTGCTCCAGCCCTTTATTTCGCTGCAGGGGTTGCCCTGTGGCACTGGCTGTTCAAAACATTGGATGTCCAGCTTCCATACCCATATAGCAGAACTACTGTGATTTATGTAACATCTGTACCTTAGCACACGAGCAACTTCCCAATGCTTCCTTGCCAGCGTCAGATCCTGCCCCAACCTTCTTTGACCACCCTTCCCCTTTGTAGCTCGGCGGACGCGTTTTCTAGACTGAGTGTAGATATAATAGCGCAGGTATTCCATATCTATGTGAACTTTGATGGTATGTCGACCACCTTTGGCCGTGGGGCCTTCATTTGGGTGTGTGTTTCGAGCTGGTGAATGTTCTTCATTGCCCACTCTAGCAGTCTGTGTGAAATTTCCCTCAATTAACTCGGTAGAATTTGGAAATTGGATTTGATCAAGAAGACGAATGCCTTCTCCTATCGCAACAACTATTAGTGTATATCCTACTAACATTAATATTATCATGGCATATGGAGTCCAGGACGGTGACCCCTTTTGTTTGTTTGTGGGCGGGTTCGGCGGCTTTTGTTACATCTTTTTTATTTTCATTCCGACTCATCAGAGTACGCTCGAGCCAGGTATGACAAACCTAACGTGGCGAAGTCGCCTGTGTCATCCACGATGAACGACTTGTACGTGGATGGGCGTGGTTTAGGCTTAGGCCTTGAAGGACCTGGCTGAGGATCGTCCAGTAACCCTGTTACTATTGGTTCAAAGTCGGGCGTTGGGGGACTTTCAGGTGCAGCTATCTGTATGCTGGGCTCTGCCCTTTGGGGCTCTCCCCTTGTTTGGGGGTGTTTCCCTTTCTTTCTTGTGTTGTATGCAGGAGCGTCTGGGTGGTCTTTGTCGTCTGGTTCAGTGTCCTCGTCAGAATGGGCCAACTGCACCAACCTGGGGCGTGACGCCTTCCACTGGGGTCCTTTTCCAGCCGCCCTGCAACAATGATTCAAGTGATACCAATGTTCTCTTCCCTCCACCTTGACTGCTGCTGGTGTTGCCAGCACCACTTTAAATGGCCCTTCTCTACGCCCGTCTTTCCTGCACTCTCTCTTGAATATCTTGATATAGACATAATCCCCTGGTTCCACTTGCCGAAGTTCTTCCTTTTCTACCTTTGCTCCATGAGTGGCTGCACAGACTTGTGAATGCAATGTTCTGTGTATCTGTGTCAGATGTTTCACATAGTTCGCCAATTCGCTTTCCAATTGTTCTAGGGCTGGACCCTTGTAGGGTCCTCGCATAAATGCCACTGGCATGGGCCTTCCTGTGAGCATCTCATGTGGCGTCAAGTGTGTGTTTCTGTTGGTCTGTGAACGCATTTTCATGAGAGCTAACGGTAACGCCTGCACCCAGTTTCATTTGGTGGTTGCGCAAATCTTGGCCACCTTCTCCTTTAACACTCCATTCGCCCTTTCGACCATCCCCTGTGATTGTGGGTAATATACGCAACCCAAACGGTGTGTGATGCATAGGGCCTCTGTAATACTCTTTATTACCTCGTTCACAAAATGACTGCCATTATCTGAGCTTAGTCGGTCTGGAATACCGAATCGAGGAATCACTTCTCTACACAGGAATTTCGCTACTGTTTTAGCATGTTCCTTAGCTGTGGCTTGCGCCTCTACCCACCTGCTAAATCGATCTACCACTACTAAAATGTACCTTATGCCCTCTTTTCTTTCTACCATGTCCGCAAAATCAATCATCAGGTGTCTGAATGGTCCGTCTTGTTGTGGTATGTGACTAATGGGTGTTGTGAAGTGTTTCCTAACGTTTCGTGTTGCACAGAGTTCGCATGTTCTCAGAAACTTGTCCACCATACTAGCTAAGTATGGGGACCACCAATCCCTCCGGATTGTTTCTATGATTTTCCTATGGTGGCAGTGATCTATCCCATGAGCTTCTTTCACTAGCATTGGAATGAACGCTAACGGGGCTACCAACAGTCCATCACAACTTCTCCATACCTCTGCCTGTGGATCTAAAACTGCTCCTCGCTTTTTCCATAGATCCTTTTCTGTTGCTGTAGCGGCCCTCTGAAAATCCTTAATGTCATCCATTGTTACCTGCATCCGCTCTGCCTCACCTGGTTCTCCTGCTTCCATCATACCTATTATACACGTACCCTCTTCTGTCGCTGCCCTTTTGGCTGCTTCATCGGCCGCCGCATTTCCCCTGCTTACCCATTCCCCATCTGTTTTGTGGGCTTTACATTTCACAATAGCTAATTCTTTGGGGAGCATCATTGCACCCAATAATTCTGAAATGGCTGGCCCGTGTACAATATTTGATCCATCAGCTCTCTGAAAACCTCTTTGTGCCCATATGGGTCCAAATACATGACATACCCCATACGCATAAGCAGAATCTGTGTACACTGTGCATGTTTTGTCAGCACCTAGTTTATAGGCTGCCGTTAGAGCTTTTATCTCCGCCAATTTGGCTGAGCATGGTTGTGGTACTGATATTGTCATTACTGCTTCAAAAGTGTTGGACTCATTGTTAAATTTGACCACAGCATAACACGCTTTATTTCTCTCATTAGTGCGATAACAAGATCCATCAACAAAGAAGACACACTGAGCATTGGGCAGTGCCTCTGCCTCTAGATCTGCCCTTGCTTTTAGGTATTTCTCCATCTCTTTCGTGCACTCATGTGGGGTTCCCTCTTGGGAGAGCACTATCCTATCTGCAGGGTTTATGATGCGGCATCTTTCGATTGTCAACTCCAGGGCTGACAAAATAACATCATAACCTGTTCGTTGAGCATTGGTTATTTTGAAATTTTGGCTCATCAGTAGTGCGTGTAGCGCATGGGAGGTGTACAAGGTCACTGGGTGTCCCATTGTAATTGATGACGCTTTTTGGAATGCAAAGGCTGCTGCTGCCAATCCTTGATAACATGGTGGCATGCCCTTCTCCACATTATCAAGCGCGGCACTATAATACGCTATGGGTCTTTTTCCCATGCCTTTTTGTTCTTGAGCTAGCACTGCGGACACAAACCCTTTCCTTTCTAAGACATATAGATGGAATGGCTTCCCATAATCTGGGCAGGCTAATGCTGGTGTGGAGGACAGGTCCGCCTTCACCCTTTCAAATGCTGATTTTGCGTCTTCTGTCCAAGTCAATTTAGCACTTGATTTTGTTTGATCTGCTGCTTTTACTATGTCTCTAAGTGGTTGTGTTTTCATTGCAAAGTCACAGATCCAAGGTCGACTGACGTTTGTTGGACTGTTTGGGGTCTTGGAGCCTTGCGGATGGCCTCCACATGCTCTGGAGAGATTTTTCGTGTAGTGCCTTCGAGCACTCTACCTAAATATTCTACCTTTGGTTGGCAGAATTGCAATTTTTCTTTTGCTACTTTGTGACCATTTTTCACCAAAATTTTCAGGACCGTCACAGAGTCCTGTAGACACTGTTCTTTCGTTTGGCTGCAAATCAAAAGATCATCCACATATTGGAGCACAGTGGAAGACATTTCCAGGTCAGCCAAGTCCTTTGCTAGGACCTGGTTAAAGACTGAGGGACTTTCACAGTACCCTTGGGGCAGCCTTGTATATGTATACTGCTGTCCCCAATACGTGAAGGCGAACAGAAATTGAGAATCTGAATGCAGTGGTACACTAAAGAACGCAGAACATAAATCAATTACTGTGTACCACTTTGTTCCTTCTGGGATGTTAGACAATAGGGTGTGAGGGTCAGGAACCACCGGTTTTTCAGCTATCACTACTTTGTTTACTGGTCTCAAATCATGGACCAGTCTCCACTTATCTGAATTTGGTTTTCTGACCGGAAAGATGGGGGTGTTGCACTGGCTTTGAGTTGGGATTAAAACTCCTGCCTCCACTAATCCCTCAATTGTTGGTTTTATTTCTGTTATTGCATCACATGATAATGAATATTGCTTTTGATATGGTAAATGTGCTCCTGGTTTAAGCTGTATCCTGACTAGCCCTGCTGATTTTACTCTCCCTACATCTGTTGGGTGTTTTGTCCATAATTGTTCTGGTATTTGAGCTAACACGACCCCCCTTTCCTCCTCTGTGAGCTCTTGGTTTTCTACCTGTTGGGTCAGCTGTTTAATTTTGACCCTCTCTATCCTCACATCCTCTATCCTATTTATTTAAATGGTTTGTGGTTTCCCTTCATCTACTGCGCTCTGCTCTATCTTGAGAAATTTTCTGTCTGCTGATACACTAACTGTCTGCTTTACTTGTGTCCAGCTTGTTACCTGATTTGCCTCCCTTACCATTGGCCCTAGATCTTTGGATTAAAAATTCCGCCCGATCAGCAGGGAGACATGTGGAGCAGCATCAGTGACTTGGTACCAATAGCTCAGTTGTGGTGGCAGCTGAACAGTGGCTGCGACCCCTTGGGGTCCTATCACAATGTTCATAGTTTTTAAAAGATACATAGTTGGAGTCACCAATTCATCCCACATGGCTTCATACTCTTCATTCTGTCCCCTCTGATCGTACATCATAGTCTGTGTTTTCCCTGAGAAGCCTACCGTTTTTACCGCTTTGCTAGAGAGGGGGAGCTTTGAGCCTTCTTTTCCAA
>JAQMYF010040754.1:0-10074 GCA_030014195.1 Neosilurus mollespiculum | reverse complement strand
CCTCTCTGAACAGTGTCTGGGAGGCTGTGGTTGCAGCTGCACAAAAAGTTGATTCTGACCAGATCAAGAAACTGACTCCGTGAATGGAAGGCTTGTGACTGTTATCGAAAAGAAGGGTGGCTATATTGGTCACTTTTCAAATAATAATTTTTCTCTTACATTTTCTATACAACGTCTCCTGAGGAATTCCCACCCATTCTTCTTTGGTGAATCACTCAAGCTCTTCTGGCATGGATCTTGGTCTTCAGTTCACTCCATAGGTTTTCACTGAGATTCAAGTCTTCATCATCTGTTGTAGTTCATCAGGAGAATCATATGTTTTAGGTCATTGACATGTTGGGAGACAAAGTGAAGACCCAGATCCAGTTTTGCTGCTGACTGCTTGAGGTTTTCTTTCAAAATCTTACTTATCCTTTGTTCTTCGTACTTCCTTCCATCTTGACAAGATTCCCAATTTCAGATGCACTGAAATGTCCCTATTTCATAATACTCCCACCGCCGTGTTTCACTGTGGGGATGATGCTCTTATCTTAACCCAGTCTCTTCTGCAGAAGTGGAGTTTTTTTTTGTTTATAACCATTCCTGTGCAGGGTTGTAGTGATTTGTCTTTTTAGAACTATTCCTGATATGGCGAAGTCATTCAATGGTGTCTTGGCAGTTATTGTGGGGTATTTATCCACATCTCTTCCTTTTTTTCTAACTCAAGTGATTTCTTTTACTTTTTGGCATGATACTTTCTCAAGTGACAGTTCAACCCCTTCCTGAGGTTTTTATACTGTGTACACATTGAGAAATAACCCTCAATTTTAATCTGATTTGGCAAGTTTTGAGCATTACAGAGGTAAAGAGCACCGGTATTACTCATCAATACAGCATAATTTGTGTGTAATGTAATATGTTTAAGCGATGCAGAGCTTATTTTAATGTTAATGACCATAAAAAGCACGTTATTGGGCAGTTTTATCCTGTCCCTTACTAACGGGGGCTGAACCAATGCAGAGCAACCCAGTAAAGGTGAACTTGCTGGGTTGGCCAACGCAAGTGAACTAAATGCTCTTACCTTTGACTGGTTCCTTTTGGCGTGGTTCTGCTCCAATCCGTTGTCATTCTTTGACTTTAAATGAAGGAATTTCATAGGAACAGCATCTGGTTTTAGACATAAAAGGTTGGGCTTTGTGCAATGTAGTTCTGCCTGGAAGTCACACCGATAGCAGGTCGTCTTGAAGTGGTCTTCTCATACTACTCAATTGTGTCCAAAACATTTTCAAAGTATGGCCTGTGCAGATGTTATGCAGCCATCGTTTTGCCTACTCGGCTTTCCTGTTTCCAGCTGGTTTAGGAACACAAAAGAAATGTTTTTCATGATTTTTGTGCTTGTTGTTTATGCAGCCATTTTCTGGCGACACATCTCAACTCTGGCTGAAAATGTGTTCTCTTTGATTGGTGTCTGCAGCACAGGGCCAGTGACCAGTCCATCATAGCCCAGCCAATAGGGTAAAACGATTCTAAATAGGTACCAGAGTTGGAACAGCCAATGAGGAGGACAGCATGTCGCTCCGCATGCCTAGTAGTAGTGGTAGTGTGGCCTCACTCGCGCATACTTGACAAGGGCCAAGGACTGACGTTGCCTGACGAACCACTGATGTCATACAATGATGTTCATTTTAAAGAGCTAGTAATACAAATTCACCATAGGTACCTTTTAAAGCATAATGTTTCACAACAATGGTTTGCGTTATTGCTCAAAAAAACGGTCAGTTTTTAAAAGGACTAATAATTTTGAACCTGGTAGTTTTTGTGAAATAATTGTTTCTGCATGGAAAGTAAAATAATGTAAGCATCTGAAATTAAACTCAGATGTTCAGAAATGCTGTGCTGAAAATTCCTTTCTCTTTTGAAAAAGCACTTGGAAAAATTTTGAAGAAAGCTTTGCATTTCGTAGGGGGATAATAATTTTGTCCTCATCTGAATGTAACTGTTGTTTCACAAACCAAGTCACAGCTAAGGGCTGTGTGAAATGTATTCTGTGAATACCTTCTTGCGTTCTTGTTTTGTGACTTTTTCAGCCATGAGGAGGAGTAACAGCTTTTTTTGAGGTCCTCAGAAATTTCCTTTTTTTCGTGCTATTACATACCCTCAAACACACGTTGTGAAGATCAGACTGTGATAGATCCCTGTTTGTTAAATAAAACAGGCCACCCATTCAACACTTGACTGTCATCCAGTTGATTGAAAATTCCTGACACCACTGGCAGCTTTAATTTAGCTGCTAATCCTTGAGGTTCACATATGTTTGCCACTCATGTAATACTGGGTCATTTTTATCAATAAATAAAGTCAAATTTTGTTTGTGTGAAATATATACACTCCTGGGCAAAAAGATAGGGCAAACCCCAAAGTGGAAACTTTTAATAGTTATCAACTTTTAATGGAGCTTACAAAAAATTACTGTTTAGAAAAAAAATGCACAATTAAAATGAACACTTGTGAGGCCTGTAGCACCATTTACAGCTTGTTATTACAGCTTAGGGTTGGGAAAAACAATCTTGTATGAAAATATAAAGTCATGAAAAGTTTTCAATGATTTGATCTGAATTTAAACTAACATGTCTTGGTGTGCAACTTATTCAAGGGCTGTTTCACAATCACAGTATACTTTTTGTGTTCACACTAGTTAAAAAAATAAAAGTTTTTGTGGTTTCTTGTTACCAGTAAACACCTTATGAAACTAGAATATTTTGTGTGAAGTATCAGAGCTACAACAGGTCTAATGGTGTCTAAATTACACTGGGTGAAAGTATAACAGGTACCGGGTCTCTAGAATGAGTATATCTGCTTTTCAGCAAGCTATACAGTACTGTGCTTCTTTAAAAAAGCAATTAATATCTGAAAAAAGCACTTCTGTCCTCCATATGTAATGTCTACTTTCCGGAGAAGCATCCCAACAAAGCCACTTAGATTATAAGTAGAGCTTACAAGCAGCAGAACATCTTTCTAGATTGTATGAAAATACCCCTCCAAAAGTAAAAGATAGTAATTAGGAGTGCAATTCAGAATTTTATCAGGTAAAAGCTACTATTTATATAGGTTATTTATTAGAAGTGAATTCTGTATCAGGTAAAAATTTGAGGAAGTTTTTCCTCTGATAACACTGTCGGAATTGAGAAAAATTTCACTAGTGTTTAGTTGTAGTTCCACTACAACTAGTTTCACTAGTGTAAGTGTCTTCCTCTATAGAACAGTAAACAAGAGACAGTCATAAAGTATGCAAGTGCCTACTTAAAGGGGTCCTCTGTATAATTTTAAAAAGACAACACTGCCTATGAAACAGCCCTCAAAAATATCTTCTGGCTTGTCATAACTTTCCCACAGGCTCCAATTAATTAATCATCTGCTACTGCAAATTTTATGAACAACACTTATACTATCAGTATTTTTCATAATTTAGAATATTCGTCTTTATCATAAAAGATTGCTTACTACTACCACTCCTGGGACATGGGCTGCCTACAAGGTCCCTCCTGGGCCAGTCTCTCCAGCTGCCCTCATGTGTGGCCCCACTTCTTTGCATCCACCTCTAGATCACATCTCAGGTGTTCCTTAGCTGGCCTCTCTTCCCTTGGGGGTTCCATCTGAGGGCTTGCCTTGTAGTATTGATGACTGGCTTGCAGAGCATATGGCCTATCCACCTCCTGTGGTGCGGTTGTGTTTCCATTCCTGCTGGCAGCTGTCCAGATTGCTGTAACAGTTCCTCATTGCTGTTCGCTTCAGGCCACCGTATGCAAAAGGTTTTTTCTCAGACAGTTATTCAATGTCTGGACCTTCTTTGTCATTGTGACTGTGGTCCTCCATATCTCAGCCCTGTACAGCAAGACTGACTTTACGTTGGTGATGAACAGCCTGATCTTGGTGTTAAATGACAGGTGTCTGGTTGTTCAAACATTCTTGAGCTGGCGGGAAGCTGCTCTGGCCCTGTCAAAGCTGTTCACCTCTTCTAGTGCTTTGCCTTCTATCATAATGAGGGTTCAGCTAGTAGTATTCACCTTGAAGGCCTTGCTCTTCCCTCGATGAATATTCAGGCCTAGCTTGGCTGAATTCTCTGCCATGGTGATGTTTTTTTCCCTTGCATCTGCTTTTGGGTGTGTCAGAGTACATCTAGGTCATCCATGAAATCCAGGTCATCCACTGGATGCCATTCCACTTCTGTGCAGTGGAAGTCTTCATAACGTAGTCAGTGGCCAGTAAGAATAGGAGTGGTGACAGAAAACATCCCCTATATGGACTTGAAAGGCATCAGTGAGCTGTCATCCATGGATGACTCTGCAGGTCATTCCCATAGGAGTTATAGATGATTAGCTTCGTTGGCACTCCATAATGTCTCAGCAGCTTCCACAGAGTCTTTTGGTCTACACTGTCGAATGCTTTCTCGTAGTCAAAGAAGTTGACATAGTGGGAGGTGTTCCACTCTGGTGACTACTCCAGGTTGATGTGCAGCGTAGCGATATTGTCCGTGCCAGATCTATCCTTGCATTAGCCATCTTCTGGTCTCAGAAGAGTGGTCTACGATGTGCTTTACCTGTCCAGTGCGATTCTGTTGAGTACTTTTCTTGGATTTGACAGGAGAGTGATCCTTCTATAGTTTGCACAATTGCTGAGGTCTCCTTTCTTTGGTAGTTTTATCAGGTACCTTTCCTTCTATTCTGATGGAACTTGCCTTCTTCCTAAATCTCTTAGAAGAGGTGGTGGAGCATGTGGACAATTGATCCCATGACTTCTTTTATACTGAGGGTTAGCTGTCAGGTCCTACCCATCCTTAGCTTCTGAAGGACTATCTGGGTCTCTTCCTTGCTGGGCTCACTGCAGTCTACTGGCAGGTATCAACTAGAGGTGTTCTTGATCAGCTGATCTATGATGCCTGTGCTGTTTTTTTGGGGGGTTTTTTTCAGCCATTTTCACCATTGCTTCAGCGGTCCATTCAGCTGATCAGCATTCCCAGGCATTTTCTTATCTGCCAATATATGACAAAAAATGTGGCAAGAAAGAGCTCTCTCAGATGACACAAGAAAGAAACCTTGAGAGGAACCAGGCTCAAAACGGAAACCCATCCTTATTTGGGAGGAACCAAATAAAAATGCAGTGCATGTAGCCAAAACTTCACTTTAGTTTAACATGAAGTCTAGTTGGTTATCTTATAACTGTAATGGTAATTGTAATCCAAAGTCATTTCCGTAATAGAGTTTATATCACCAACAATGAAAAGCCATCTTCACAGTTTTTCAGTGTATATTTAGGTCCATATGGATCTTCATCAGCATGAGAGCCTTCTAAGATTAGAACTCCCACCAGTAGTAGCACATCAGGACAGATCACAGGATTCAGAGAGCAGAAGGATCAGGATTACTGGTATCTCAGAAGAAACATGTGTACCTCAGCAAAAACAGAGAGAGAGAGTGAGAGGTTCTCAGATATGCTCATAACTGTGTAATGTTCAAAAAAGAGAGTTTATTAGAGCTGAGTGTAAGCAGGGACTCCGACATGACTGACTATGACATAACTAAAAAGAGAGAACCAGAAGGAAGACAGACATGAGGGCACCCTCTGACACAAGGCGGAAAGCATTTTCACCTTTGCAATTAAGTAATATAAAAATGATTATTATATATAATAATTGAGTCCCTTTTTTGTTTCTTTTGTACACTATTTCTGAAGCTGTCACAGCAAGATCATATTTTCACTTCTCTAAGCTTAAATCAAATAGTTTATTAAAAAAAAAAAATCATGCTTATTGCTTTTGTAGTGAAAGCAAAACAATGTGATGTCATAAGCCTATCTTTGTTGTTGAAATCAAAGTGTTAATGCCAGTACATGTTAAACATTAAACAATTGCTCTATACATTGTATTTATCAATTTTAATGTAACTTATGCACTTAGAATGGAAAAAAAATAATTTTATAGTTAAGAATGAATTCCTCCTGTCCAACATGCATTTCAGAACTGTTCACTGGCTTGAGAGAGCAACATGCATTTCATATCTCTTACATTGGTTTTAGAGAGCAACGCACATTTTGTGCTTGGATCTCTGCCTGAGTCTTTGGGAAGCATTAGTGGGGAGATTAGGGAAATATACAGTATGAAGGCTATGCAGCAATCTATTCAGTTTACTCAGTGAATTAGTGTATTTTGTTTTATTTTATTTATTTATTTTAAATCACTAATTCAACTGGGATTTCCCACATAATCTCTCTTCTGATGTAATACACGATTTATCCCTTATTATAAGTGTGAGTTGGAAAGCTGATCTACTCCACGATGCACGTCCAAAATTAATGATGAATCCCCAGGTTTAATTATTTAAAAAATCTTTCAGGTAATTATGCACCGATCTGACATGGAATGAACACATCACAGAGGAAAACAATGTGAAAGCCCTGTATATATCATTTTTATTAATAATATATAATTATTAATTAATAAGTTATATGAATAAGTGTTATTGTAATTATTATACTTATTACTTACTTATACTTATTATTATTATTATTATCCAGGGTCAAAGCCTCACAAAGTTCCTTGAAGCTGAAGCATATATCATGCCTTAAAATGCATTTCTGGGCATCTAAGCTAACCTTAAGTCTCATTTATCATTCCATAATATTATGCATTGCAGTCTTATTGCAGCACATATGCCAATGTTATTTAAAGTAAGAACATCACTAACTTTAGTCTAAAAACACCTTGTGTAAAGATAATATCTAAGAAATTATGCAAATATAATAAAACTCTATAAACATTGTCACCCTCATCAAGTCCGTGGTTTACAGTTAAGTGTACATTTTGCAAAATGATTGAGCTTTTCTTTATCAATTAATTGCAGTTTAGTAGTAAAATATGCAGCAAGTGTTGGAGATCTTTACTGGTTTGCCATTTTCACACTGAAAGTTATGTTATGGCGGAAAACTCAGAGGAACAAGAGGAGAAGAAAAAGTATGTCAAGGCCACTTACCCATGGATAAATAAAGTTTCAGTGATCGAGATGGCAAAGGTTTATTATAAAGGTTTATGATTTATACAATGTAATTCACTCGAAACACTTTACAAGTGAATAAATGATAACAAAATACAGTGAATATATTTCCAAAAATTACCTGATTTATTCGTTAGGTGGATAATCCAAAAAAAATATGCTTTTAAAAAATAATGTAAAATAAATATACAAATATAGCAATATTATAATGATGATGATGATGATAGTATTGATAATTGTATATTTAATAATTATAATTAATAACAATAATATAAATATAATAAGATATATAAATTATATAATTATAATAATAATAATCATTATTATTCTTATTATTATAACAATAATAATATATAAATGGGTTTAAATTTTTTTCTCTCCGGTATGTGTTCATTCCACGAAAAATTGGTTCATCATTACCTGGAAGAGGTTTTTACTAATTAAACTTGGATGTTTTCACTTTTGGACACGTATAACAATCTAAATTGGCTTTCCAGCTTCAGTGAAATGCACGTTGCTCTCTAAAACTAGTGAACAGATCTGAAATGCGCGTTGCTATCTAAAGCCAGTGTAACAGATTTGAAATTCGTGTTGCTGTCTAAAGCCAGTGTAACAGATCTGAAATGCCCTTCAACCCCAATGGGGGGCCTCTGTGTTCCCCATATCCCCAGCCATTTTCAGTCTTTTTTCAAAACCCCACTCTTATGCCTGATATTATTGAAGTGTGTAATGTGTTTTCCAGAGTGACTAATAGGAGTTTATGAAGCTGAAAGTAGCATGTAAACCCAAATTATTACAAACAGCGTACATTCAGAACAATGTGGTCGATTTATTAGGCATAATAAAAAAAAAAAAAGATGTTTCCCCAACCAACCCAAAGGTTTCTTGCCATGTTGTCAAAGGTCCCCATGTCAAAATATCACCTTGAGTCCACAAAATCATTACTTGCATTATTTTTAGTAAAATGTGCAAATATTTTATGGAAATGTAAATCCATTTCATAAATATCGTTAATTTTATATTTCCCGCCACCCACATTCCAAATTTGTTTTGATAAGTTGTGACAAGGGCAACACCCTCTTCCTTAATACTCATTATTAGCATGCTAGTATTTTGTGTGCAAACAAACATAAGCACAAGGATTTCAGAATATGCATTCTTAAGACCTTAGATTTATTAATAGTTTTAGTCTAACGGCAGGTTGTCGCAAAATATCTCAGGATAAAATTAGTAAAGTGATGTTGACTTCATGTACAAGTGGGAGTAGATTATCTATTCAGGTGCAGACAGTGTAATCAAATAACAAGCTGCCAGGATTGCTATAGGTGGATTTCAATTCAGTCACATGACCAGGCATTGCCTATGGTTACAAAGGTACTGTTCTATACTGGAAGCCTCATGGAGATTATCATGCCAAAAGACGCAATGACTCTCGTACACTTTCAGTCTTTCCTGTTGCTGCACAGCAGTTATACTGCAAGAAAATAGCTTTATTTGATGTAATTGACCCTTATAGCCTTTAGAAGACAGCATTATCAGTGAAAATTGAGCTATGGCTGAGTGTACAGTTTGCAGATATTTTGAACTAACTGTGAACGCTGTTTCACCACAGTAAATGGGTGCAAGAAATTATGAATTGCTGAAATTAAAGTGTTGTTCTCATGAGTTGGGTAAGTTTTCTGTTTAACACTGGAATGCACATGTCGATGTTGCTGTGTATGCCTGATCTGTGTGTGGCTCAGTGTCTAGTCGAGTGAAGCTAAACATTACATTTTCACTGTTCAAGCATGGTTAAATATTTAAAACAGCGATTTGTTTGCAGGTAAATCAAATTCTGAACAAGCTAACAGCACACACTTTTGCACAATCTGTGATTTGTTTTCAGAATAATTATTCATAACGAGAGGCTTAAAAATATAAGGCTTATTCATTGGTAAATAAAATGGCTACACGTTTGGTATCGGCATAAAGAAGCAGATGCCAACAGCTACGACTTCATTCAGCATAACGTACTCATTGCAGCTTAACCAGCTGAAAAAGCTCACAACATCCTCAGTGTGTGATTTGCTTGCGATATAATTATTGATTATTGGGGGGACTATCTAAAAATAAACTACTTATTCATTGGTAAATATTTGCTGGTAATATAATTATTTACAATTGGTGTCTTTTCCTATGAATACAAATAAAACAACTCACAAAATATGAGTTTTACATGTACGCTCACCGGTTATACAATGATCACTGCAAACACAGATCTAATCTTTGTTCATGTCCAAATCCGCTCTGGATATGTTACTGAACCATTCAGCTCTCCTTTTTCTGAACACTTTTTCTGCATGTGTGCCCTAGTTTTAATAATTGCCAATACTCGATAAAACCTCTTGTATTTTTCCCTCTAGCAGCATATTTACACGTCTTCTTGTTGTCACCTTTCCTCCTTACACAGCCTCCATGGGGCCCCCAACATAGTGCTGGCGCAGTACCTTTTCTTTGGTTTCCAGGCTGTGATGCATATTGAAAACCATCTATTCTATATCTGTACAGGTTATAGGTTACCCATAGATAAACAAGATGAAAGTAAAAATGTGACCAAAATTTAAATTTTACAAGAGGTATTTAGACTGCTTTGTTGCTAACGAACTTGATTGAATATGACAGATGTTTGGTTGCTTTTTTTGTTAAATTTCTCTCTGCGAATCTTGGAAATGGAAAGATATAAGATTGTTGATTTTACATTAATAAGTGTGAATAATTATTTTGGTATTGTTGATGTGACACTTTTATCTGAGGTTGAGTAAGAGTCTATCATTGCGTTTCTTGGCAAGCAAGAGAAGAAATAGGTCAGCTTGCCAATCAAATGTAAAATAATCGAGTCAAAGATGAGTCTGTTCAAAATTTGCTTTAAATTTGATTAATTTGAATTATTAATTTAATTAATGGATTGAATTACTAATTCATTTCTCAAACTGTTCATTCATTCATTTCTGAACCGCTTATTCCTAATTAGGGTCGCGGGGAGGCTGGCGCCCATCTCAGCCGACTCTGG
>JAQMYF010040753.1:0-10075 GCA_030014195.1 Neosilurus mollespiculum | reverse complement strand
CTAAGATGCATTGTAAGTGAGATAAGATAATGATCTGAAATAGTTTCTGACTGTGGAACTGCGACTATATTTTCTATGTTTAATCCAAAAGTTAGTATTAGATCTAGAGTGTGGCCGGCATTATGAGTGGGTCCTATTAAATTCTGATTTTCCCCTACTGAATCTAGAATAGACACGAATGCTTTTTTGAAAGGATCCTCTGGTTTATCAAACTGAATATTAAAGTCACCAACAATTAAAGCTTTATCTAAAGAAACAACCAAGTTTGAAATGAAAGTCTGCAAATTCACACAGGAATTCGGAGTACGGTCCTGGGGGTCTGTAAATGATAATTAAAGGTATCAGCTGCATGGTCATATTTTTTCCAGAAACGTATGTTATGTTAGTATATAGAATTTCAAATGTATAAGATTTATGTCTAAATTTTTGTACAACACCTAGATAATCAGTATAAATAACTGCGATGCCTCCTCCTCTGCCAGTTAGAGGTTTGGGAGTAAGTGTTCTCTGGAGGTCTTAAATCTGTACAGCATAGCACTAGCTTGTGGCTAAGCATTGCGTTAGCTTAGCTTACTTGCTAATACTTGTTAAATCCAGCTTTTGCTGTGTTTTCAGCCTTTCTATAGAATGTAGCTGGAATTTATGCGTCTGAAAAATTAAAACAGTACACAGTGGACTTAATTCTTTAGAAAGGTGTTCTCGTGTCACACAGCCTGAGTTTGTGTCTTGTGTTTCATTAAAGAAAAAGCCTAGAAAAGTGGCTTTTCATTATATATATATCCTGTTTTCCGTCCTTTGTTAGTAAGGTTTTCCCTGCAGTATCAACGAATGCACGTAATTGAGGGGACATATTTTTGCTGTTTCCTTTAATAGCTGGAAGCTTAATTCGGTTTTGTCTAGGGATGCACTGATACTAGTATTGAGTATCGGCTCTAGTACCACTTTCCTGTAAAGTACTCGTACTCATAAAAAGCTCCCCGATACCACGCACTGATACCACTTTATGTCAGCGTGATACGCTGACGCCTCCCTGCCTCTAACCTGAGCAGGCACGAGCCATGTCAGCCGTGTGGAGGTATTTCAGAGTGAACGAAGATGACATAAGTCAGATGGACTGCAAGAGGAGGGGCAAAATCTAGCATATTCAACCCAAGCAATTTGATAAAGCATCTTTAATACCAACATGGCAGTGAGTACAAACAGTTTTCTAATTGTGCAAAACAACCTCCAACGCTGCAGCAAACTCTTAAGAAGCGAGACAAAATGTCTAGAGACGACCTGTGTACAGTGAAAATAACACAGGCTATTACCATGTACATCGCTCTGAGTGACCAGCCACTGTTAGAGGTTGAAAATATAGGATTTAAGCGTCTTCTCCATGTCCTGGAGCCAAGATATGACGTCCCTAGCTGCATGTCGACCCTAGTCCCTAACATGACTGACACGGAGCTGCCCAAACTACATGACTTTGTGAAGAAACATATTCACAGCCTAATGCAAACTCTTCCGCTTTTAGCTTCACCACTGATATTTGGACAAGCAGTGTTAGCTCGGTGTCGCTAATTAGATTAACTGTACACTGGATAGACGAGGATTTTACTCTGCAAAGAGTCATCCTACGTGCAAAACAGTTTTGGGGTTCACACACAAGCCAAGCCATCGCAGGTGTGTTTGATGAAATGCTGCAGACGTGGGGGATACCTAAAACTTCTGCTCATGTTGAGCTTTGTGACAATGCTAAGTAATGCTATGTAGCAGTGTGGAAAGTGAAAGCCTTTTTAGCTCAGTGTCACACATTATAGATGAAAACCGAAACAGGCTAACAGCTGATAATGCATAGAGGCTGCTTTTCGTTAAAAAACCTGCCACTCACTTTTCAAAATAGGCTTAGTTAGATGTTGATCATCTTATTTAGACTTGATGTCGATCAAATACCTCATTTGCACTGCCACAGTTTTATGTTGGTTCTATTCAATGTTTTGTCATATTTTCGTTATATTTTATAATTTATAAGATTTGTGTGGCAAGGAAAATATGCAGTTCATTTAATTCTAAACAGTTTATTCTAAACTGTACTTCTCTTTGTTTTTGAGTAAAATGTGGGGCAGTTATGTCTATGTAGGAATGTTCAAACAACATCAGATGGAAAAAAAATACATTTATGAAGTGTAATAATGATATAAGTACTAGTTATCGGTATTGTTTAGTACTTGTACTTGGTTTGCAAAAGTGTGGTATCGGTGCATCCCTAGTTCTGACCAAAAAATGTAGTGTTATTTAACTTAATACAAAGACATTCTGTTAACTCTGTGCAACATATTCTTGATGATGTAGACTATATAAAAATATATTATACTACTTAAATCAGTATTTATGACATTTAGTACTAAGTGTATTTGTTTTCGTGATGTTTTTTCAGTCACTACCCAAGGCTCATGACCATAGGTGAGGGTTGGAACATAGATTGACTGGTAAATTGAGAGCTTTGCGTTCAGCTCAGCTCCCTCTTCACCAAGACAAACTGGTACAAGCGCCGCTGTACAGCAGAGGCCACACTGATCCTCCTGTTGATCTCCCTTTCCATCCTTCCCTCACTCGTGAACAAGACCTCGAGATACTTGAATTCCTTCACTTGGGGCAAGACCTCATTGCAGACCAAGAGGGTGCATTCCACTCTTTTCCTGCTGAGAACCATGCCTCGGACCTGGTGGTGCTGATTCTCATCTCGGCCAGTTTGCACTCAGAGTTGGAGGTCCTGGCTTGACGAAGTCAAAAGGACATCATCTGCCCCGCTGTGCCTAGAAATTCTGTCCGTATGAACAGAACTGGTGACAAAGGACAGCCTTGGCGGAGTCCATCCCCCACCATAGACTCCAAGATTGCCCGAGAGACATGGTGGAAAGCCTTCTCTAAATCTATAAAGTACATGTGGATAGATTGGGCAAACTCCCACGCCTCCTCCAGTATCCAGTAGAGTGTGTAGAGCTGGTCGAGAGTGCTGTGGTCAGGACGAAAATCACATTGTTCCTCCTGAATCCGAGGTTCGACCATTGGGCGGATCCTCCTCTCCAGTACTCCTGCATAGACATTCCTGGGTGGGCTGAGGAGTGTGACTCGAACACACCTTCCAGTCCCCCTTTTTAAAAAGGGGATCTACCACCCTGGTTTGACAATCCAGAGGTACTTCCCCAATGACCACGGGATGCTGCAGAGACATGTCAGCCAAGACAGTCCTACAACATTGAGAGCACTGAGGTGTTCAGGGCGGATCTCATCCAACCCCCGGAGCCTGGCGGCTAAGGAAGCTTATGAACTACCTCAGTGACTTCTGACCCAGCAATGGGCGCACCCCAAAGTTTTTATTCCTTCCACCTCCCGACAGCATCCCCAGTCGAGGTGAGCAGCTCCCAGCTTCCACTGTAAACAGTGTTTGTAAAAACACTGAAAAAGCAAAGAAAGTTTTAAAAAGATTCAGCTAGGAGAACACCTAGCAACTAACTAAACATGTTCTTTTATCATGTAAGCGATATAGCCACGAAATAGTGCGACTTTTTTAAAAAAAAAATTTCGGTTTTGGCTTAGCAAAAAATGCACAGTCTCTTCGAATAACTTTGAGTATAGATTATCATTGAGGATTCGGGACCCTGTACTGGCTTTGTCATGTATTAAACCTGCCCTTAAAATGTAACTAAAACAAATCCAAGTGCTTTCTTTCTTGATAACGTTTCATGCTTTTTTTTCTATATATATTTTACATCTAACCTCCATTTGATTGTCTCGATCCAGTGGGTCTGGTTAAATTAGTTATGTATTCCTGCATGAGCTGCTCAGCTTTGTCTTATGGGACAGCCGCTATTTGAGCCCTCCACTATTGGTTTGAAGCTAAAACGTGGATGTGTGAGAGATAGTGGTGTACGAATCTGCACATAAAAACCTGTGCTTTTCACCGCGATGCGTTCATTCCATATCAGATCATGATCTTCTCAGCTCTTGCTGATAAGGGAAAATCCCGTATTATATCAGAGGAGAGATTATGTGGGAAATCCAAGTTAAATTAGTGATTCCACACCACAGTTTCAATGGGAATTCCTTGAGAAGAAATAAAAGAGGGAACTACTGCTGGCATCTTTCTATTAGCGAACCATATGACTTTAGTTTTGTCAGTGTTTAAGACAAGTCTAACTTGAGAGCTGTGACAAAGATATTAAAAGCAGATTGCAAAAGTTCAAATACCATGTTATAAGTTTGAGCACAGCAGTAAATGATTGTCTCATCAGTGTTAAAATGAACATTTGTCTGTAAAAATGAGGCCTTTATGTTTTTACCTATGCTACTGACATAAACTGCGAATAGTACGGGTCTTAAAATGGAACCCAGAGGCACTCCAATAGTGACACTCAGGAAACTGCAAGAGAGACCATTAAATTGCACGCACTGCTTACACCCAGTCTGCATATACTGCCATATACCACATACTGCAGCTATTACAACAGCATGGCTTTGTCAGAGAAGAGTCCGGGTGCTGAATTGGCCTGCCTGCAGTCCAGATCTTTCACCGATAGAGAACATTTGGTGCATCATTAATCGATAAATACATCAAAGACGACCGCAAACTCTTCAGCAGCTGGAAACCTATATCAGGCAAGAATGGGATACCAAAAATTCCGACACCAAAACTCCAGACACTCATAACCTTGATACCCAGATGTCTTTGAACTGTTTTGAAAAGAAGAGCAGATGCTACACCATGGTAAACATGCGCCTGTCCCAACTATTTTGAAACCTGTAGCAGGCAGCAAATAAAAATTAGCTAATTTTGTGCATAAAATTGTAATATTTCTCGGTTTAAACATTGGTGTTATCTATTGTTGTGTATTCAATCGAGCATTTGGTGCTCCGCTAACTAACTAGTATTCAATGTAAACGACCCTCATCTGAAGGAGAGACTGCTACGTGAAAACGAGCTTACTCTGCGCAGGGCCATAGAAATATGTAGATCAACAAGGCTTGCCAAGACACAAATACAAACAATGCAGACATCACCTGTCGTCCACGACACCCCAGTGAATGCAATAGACAAAGCAGCGGGACAAAAACGAGTGAGCAGCTGGAACACAAGCAACAAGAGGCAAGAAGAAGCAAGCAAAAATCAACTGCCAAAAATGTGGAAAAAGCATGAGCCCCGCCAATGCCCAGCTTATGGAGCTGTATTTCACAAATGTGGAAAAATCTCTCTCAAGTATGTTCACCAACCAGTAAAAAAAAGTAGCAACTATAAGGCCAAAACTGTTAATCATATTAAAAGTGAAGTGGACTCCTTATACATGGGCATAATTGGAAATGAAGGCATAAAAACACTAGGGCAAAAAAAGACACTGTATGGTATGAAACAGCCCATCAGATATGTAGCGATAATTCAGACTCAACATGGTTGCTGATACAAATTTGCTACCTATGTCAACATACCAGCAGCTGCCAGGTCCCATTCAACTGTGGCTCACGGAGACAGTGTTAATTTCTTTTGGTGGTGCCTGCCTACCTGCAGACAGTGTTGTGTCTCCAGAATGTCAGACAGCCAAGCACAAAGCCATACTAGACTTCCATGTGACCAGCTGGGCAGATAAGCCAATTCTGGGTGGAGAAGCAGGTGGGGAGCTGCAGCTGGTAAAGAGGGTTGAGGCGCTCACAGCGAAGTCTCTTCACACCCATCAAAGCTTCCTGTCACCAAAGAATAGGAGCTCTAGGAGCTTCTAGAAAGATATGCAGATGTCTTCACAGGTCTGGGTGAGTTTCCTGAAGATCACATACACATTGACCCGACTGCAACACTTGTGATTTATGGCTGTAGAAAAGTACCTCTCTATTATGGACACACTGAAAGAGACACTGAAGGGCTTAGAAAAAAGGGGGGGATTGTGCTAGTCAGTGAACCAACTGAATGGATGAACAGTCTCGTTGCCACGAAGAAGAAAAGCTGTACACTAAGGGTGTGCTTGGACCCTTGTGACCTGAACAAGGCCGTCAAGCGCCAACACTACTCTCTTCCTACACCCGAAGACATTCGCAGCAAATTAGCAGGAAAATTCATATTCACCATCCTAGATGAAAAAAATGGGTACTGGCAGATCAAGTTAGACAAGCCATTTTCAAAACTATGCACCTTCAACACATCATGGGGCCCTTTGGGATCAAGTCTGCCAGTGAAGTTTTCCAACACAAGAACTGAGGCTTTCGGTGACATACCAGGTGTACACTTCATTTCAGATGACATGATAATTTCAGCATCATCAGAGCAGGAGCATGATGAAATCCTACAGAAAGTGATGGAGACAGCAAGGGCAGCAAGTTTAACAAAGAAAAGATCCAGTTCAAATTTTACACAGTAAAATACATTGGGCACATCATGGCAGCAGGGCATATGGCTGACGACGTGAAAATCAGAGCAATTATCAATATTCCAACCCCAGAGGACAAGCAAAGCCTCCAGCACCTGCTGGGACTGACAAAATTCCTAACTCAGTACATACCAAATGAAGCTTCACTGACAGCGCCCCTCAGGATGTTACTCAAGAAGGATGCAGCATGGCAGTGGTGCCCACATCACAGTGCAGAAATCCACCCTTACTCAAGCTCTGGTGTTGAGGTATTGTGATTACAAAAAATCACTGACGCTACAAGCAGACTCATCAAAAGATGGAATGGGAGCATGTCTGCTGCAGGAAGGCTGCCCAGTGTGCTATGCCTCACTAGCACTCACTGACACTTAAAGTAGGTACACTCAAATAGTAAGAGCTACTTGCCATGGTGTTTGCTGCCAGGAGATTTCATCAGTACATCAGACCAGTGACTGTGCAGTCAGATCACAAGCCTTTGGAAGAGCACCAGCACGGCTCCAAGGAATGCTGTTACAACTGCCAAGATATAATCTAAATGTCACATACACACCAGGCAAGCACGTGCACATTGCCGACACACTCTCATGGGCTACAGTGAGCAGTGATGGTGAAAACATCGAGATCCCCTGTGATGAGAAAGTCATATGCAGTGGAGGCCACAGACGCTCTGAGTGAGGAGACACTCAGCCAACAGAAAGGGGTAACTGCAGCAGATAGCGTGTTACAAGCTGTGTGTGTGAAGCACATAAAGGCTGACCCACAAAGAAGCCCAGCCTGGACAGAAAGCTACACAGCTACTGGCCAATGCGGCAGAACATCTGCATACAAAATTATATTGTGATGGTTGGAGACAAAGCTACCCCAGAGCTTCAGGAAAGTAGGAAAGTAATCTCCATTACTAGAAGCTGCATCTCACTAACCAAGGAGTGCAGTGCACAAAAGCCAAGGCACGAAGAGTCCTCTACTGGCCTGGCATGGCACATGACATAGAGACAATGGAAAAGTGTGCGCAGTGCCAGCAGCTACAGCCGAAACATCAGAAGGAGTTCCCACACCCAGTCCCAAGACTACCATGGCTGAAAGTCGGGCCTGACATTTTCGATGAAGTCTGTTTTTGCCAGGCACGGGATTCCCAAAGAGCTGATATGTGATCATTTTCCATTTGCCAGCTATGACAAGAAGTCATTTGTGGCTTCATGGGAGTTCAAACTCACACACTCCAGCCCAGCTTTTCCTACCTCAAACAGACTGGCTGAACGGGCCATAAAGACTGTTAAACATGCACTGAAGAGGGCCATGCAGACTGGCACAGACTCTGGTGTTGTCACTGCAGAACATGCCTGTCATGGGACTGAACATGTCTCCTGCACAAATGCTGATGGGGAAGAGTCCTGTGGAGCACACTTGTGTGTACCAGTGCTGTGCTAAAGCAGCCAACCCCACAGTATCTCCATGACAAGATACAGGACATGCAGTTCCTCCTGACACAACGCTTCAACCAAGGTGCCAAGCCATTACCACCGTTGACACCAGGGGTCACTTTCTACATGCAGACCCAGTGTGGGTGGTAACCTGCTGTGGTCATCCAACAGAGGGATGAGCCACGTTCTTACAATGTGCAGACACCAGCTAGGAGGACATTCAGAAAGAACAGGCGACACCTAAGGAAGATACACCCGAGTCTGTTTAGAAAATCTTACCCCAAGGAACATTTGGATTCAGAGGTGAATGCGTCTCAGACGCCAAGGTCAGATGATCCACCACTACTACTAGAGCCATCTCCACCAGATCTTCCTTTAATGAGGAAGGACTGTACACCTACATGCTGTACCAGGAGTGGCAGAGTGGTTAGATGACCTGCCAGGTATAGAGATTGAATCATGGACAGTTGACTGAGGTGTTGGGGGGTAGCATGCCGCAGGTGAGAATTGAACATGGACCAAAGAAAGCCAGTCTGATACTTAAAAGTTTTAGGATGTTAGTAAAATGTTGAAATGTTTACCTAACATATTCAATAACATTATTAATAATGTTAATAACAACATTAATAAACATTAATAAGCATAATTACAAGTCGTTGTTCATTGAAATATGCCTAGAGAAAAAGTTTGTTTACTTTTATTACATAAGAAATAATGGTTAACATTAGTTCAACTGGATCCCAGGATCATGTCCCAATTTCACAAAGAGAGGGATGTTGTGTATTTGATTAAGCAATCAGTGCTCCGCTAAGTCAGACTGCTAGTGTCAATAGATGGATCAGCATTTGATTGCGTGTGGCTGTATGTTTTTATAAGCCAGTAAAGCGAGTGTCTTACATTGCAGTTCTGTGTCCCTATGCTTTATATCATAAGATTCACTAACAGTCAGTTATAAAGTCATAAATATATCGGAGCCAGCCGAACAAGACGACAACATCTATGTTCTGTTGTGAATATAAGTTGTAAAAGTCTTTTAGTTTTCATTTTATTATAATTTAAAGAACGTCCCAACGTTTTCGGAATTTGGGTTGTAACTTCTGGACTTAGAATGGATAAAAAGTGATAATTTTGTTTGCGCATGCTCTCTATTAGCGCCAGTTCCGGTTTTTGATACCGGAGGTTTTTAGACGCAGTGAATGGAGCTTATAAGTGGTGTTTATCATATTTTAAACTTGATTTTCTACTAGATCTACTGGTAAGGCATCGTAGCATTAAAATTTCCTTCCTGTCCATTATCTTTGCAACTACATTTTCATGATCCTCCCTTTGGCTCGGCAGACCAGTGCAGGGAGAAAGGCGCTTCAGAATTTTAGCTTTGTGTTCCACAGGCCAGTCAAGTAGTGTTGTATGCTTAGCTTTAAATTTTAGCAGTTTTCTCTTGTTAAACCTAATTAATAGAAGTAACCTAGATCTAGAGGCTAGATTAGATCCAGAATACCATCCAGCATAGTTTATGGTACATTACTGTTAGTGTAATGATTAGGAAGTAGGTTTCCTGATTTCCTGCCCTTTCCTTTCACTGTTTAATTGTACGATCTAATATATTTTTTTAGATCTATATACTCACTTTTTTACTTTCATATTATTTTATTTCTTTATTTGACATATATTTTGCATACAGGGCTTTCAAGTTAAGCTGGTGGCCAGCTGCAATTTCTCTGTGCCACTTTCGTGTTCAAAAGAAAAAAAATCTGCATATTTCCTACACTCAGCATGCCTTCCGACATCTCGCACACGTATTATATTATAAAAAATATCTCATCCCTTGGTCTTTCCAGTGTCAATGTACTTACTGCTCCAGCTGCTTTTCACAACAGACAGCAAATGCGCATCTCAGTTCTGTTACACTTTCTTTAGAGAGCAACACGCATTAGAGGGGAGATATGGAAATATGCTGTATTTCACTAATTCAACTTGGTATTTCCCACATGATCTCTCGGCTGATATAATAGAGGATTTTCCCTCAGCGCGGGTTGGAAAGCTGTTATCCAAAATTGATTAATCCCCAGGTTTCATTTTTAAAAACCTCTTCCAGATAATTATGCTCTGACATAGAATGAACGCTTTGTGTATATATTATTATATTTATGTGATTATTAATTAATAAATATACTAAGAGGCATAGGGCAGTGGTGGCCTGGTGGTAAGGTGCTGGATTACTGATCCCAAGGTCGGGGGTTCAAGCCCCACTATCGACGG
>JAQMYF010040752.1:0-10078 GCA_030014195.1 Neosilurus mollespiculum | reverse complement strand
ATATATATATATATATGTGTGTGTGTGTGTGTGTGTGTGTGTGTGTGTTTGTGTGTGTGTGTGTGTGTGTGTGTGTTGTGTGAGATTGTGCATATTTTTTACTGAGATAAATATCATTTATCATTGACTGAGCCATTGTTTTTAACCTTTGTTGTAATAATAATGATTGTTATTATAATGATCTTGTATCCCACTACAAGTACAGAGACTATGTTTTTTATATAATGAAGGGCTTGAATTAGCTGCTTATATACATAAATCATAATTAATAAACTTCTTGCCTTGTGAGTCATTATTTCATGTGGGACCCATTTGGGAAAAATTTGGGGTCAATTATATTTTGTTAAGCAGGTACATTTCCAAAGATCGTCACACTGGGAAAACTTTGCTTTGAATCCGACAATAATTATAACATGAGGGACATGGATTAGTAGTGTTCTTGGTCTGGTTTGTTTACTGTTGGACAAAGAAGAGAGTATAAAGTATGAAGGAGATGGATGGTTCCTGTTTTATCAGTTCACACTGAAAATGAACTTCAGTTCATACTGCTCAAAACTAGTTCACATTAATTTATTCCATTTTAGTTAATAAATAAACTGTTTTTTTTTTTTAATATAACCATGCATCACCTCCCACAAATCACTGAACTTTAAACTGTGATGTCTATAAATGTCTTGTTCACATCTGCCCAACAACCTACTGTAAAGAGGGTTGCCTGAGGTGGGCCTTGAACCTGGGTCCCCCACACACTGAACCAAGTAGTGCCCCACTGGGCTATGGAGAAGGACACAATTGCAGAGGTACAGACACAAAAGCAAGGGGTAGAGTAATTCAAGGTATTTATTTAGCAGAAAAAAACGCAACAAACTTGGCAGTCTCAAAAAAAGGTCCACGTAAAAAAAAAACTCTCAGGGAACAAAAACAGTCACCAAGTAACTTATCCAAGAAAAGTTATTTCTGAGTCCAAAAAAAAAAAAGGAAGGCTCCAACTTAGACAAAAAACCGTAGAAAATAATAGGAACAAAAAGTATCCACTGTAAGAATCCAAAAAGACTGGAAAGCAAAAATACTAACACAAAAAATAAAAAAAAAATAAACACAACCAATACCAGATAATCCAGAGAGAAGACTCGGGGTAGTTCATACATAGGGACTAGAGAAGCCAGCAAAAACAGAGCATGGGCAGGGCACCTAAATACACCGGCATAACAAGGCCCAGGTGATAGAAATGGTAACAGATTGGGACAGAGGTGACATGCAACATGGCGACATCGGGTGGTGGAGATGGGTAACAACGACCCAAAAGCTCTGACAGGACCCCCCTCTCTAAGAACGCCTCCTGGCGTTCCTTGGACGGTCAGGGTGATCACGGTGGAAGTCCCGGATGAGGGTACGGTCAAGAATGTTCTTAGCAGGGACCCAAGTTCGTTCCTCTGGCCCATAACCCTACCAGTCCACAGTGTACTGAATCTTTCCTTTGGCCTTTCGGGAGTCCAGGATACGGTTGACCTGAAATGCTGGTTCGCCATCGATGATCTGGGGGGGAAGGGGGGGAAGTGTTTCAGTGGAGAGGTGACCAGCACAACTGAGAGACATGAAAGGTGGGGTTGATCCTTAGGAAGGGTGGCAGCTGGAGTCTGTAGGCCACTGGATTCACTCTCTTGACTACCTTGAATGGCCCAACGAAGCGAGGAGCCTGCTTTCGACTCTCCACCTTCAGGGGAAGATTCCGGGCACACAGCCAAACCTTAGTCCCAGGCCGTAGAGGGCGAGCGGATCTGCAGAGCCGATTAGCCTGTGCCTGGTAACTGCGGGATGCTCAGAGGAGTGCCATCCGGACCTTCCTTCAGGTCCGTCTACAGTGCCGCACAAACTTCTGGGCTGATGGTACCCCGACGTCCTCCTCCTGTTCTGGAAACAAAGATGGCGAGAACCCAAATAAGCATCAAAAAGGTGACATACCCATGGAGGAGGTCTTCAAGGTGTTGTGGGCGTACTCTGGTCAAGGAAGCTGAGCGCTTCAGGTCCTGGGGTTGTCAGAGGCCAGGCACCTTAACATGGATTCCAGGTCCTGGTTTACCCTCTCCGTCTGTCCATTGGACTCAGGGTGGAATCCTCATGACAGGCTCACCGTAGCCCCTATAAGATGGCAAAAGGCTCGCCAAAAACTGGAAACAAACTGAGGACCCTGATCAGACACAACATCCTGTGGAAGGCCAAAGATCCTAAAAACATGGTCACAGATCATTCTCGCAGTCACAGCGGCAGACGGTAGCTTAGGCAGAGCAATGAAACGAGCAGCCTTAGAAAAATGATCAACCACCACCAGAATAGCCGTGTTACCTTCAGAGGGTGGTAATCCGGTGATGAAGTCAAGAGAAATATGGGACCATGGCCTTCGGGGAATCGGCAGGGGATGAAGCAGGCCCTGAGGATCCAAGGAGTGGTTCTTATTGCGCACACATGTCGAGCAAGCGGCCCTGATGGTCTTGGCATCCTAGGCCATGCCTGGCCACCAGAACTGCCGTTGGAGGAAATCCAGTGTCCTGGATGACCCCGGGTGAGCCACCAGCTGAGAAGAGTGCCCCACTGCAGGACTCGAGACCGGGCCGCTTTGGAAACATAGAGTAGTTTAGAGGGTCTCCTTTTGGGGTCAGGATCCTCTCGCTGTGCTCGCTGGACCTCAGCTACACTTCCCCCCCGCACAGGAGCCACAATCTTGGAGTGCGGAAGGACAGGCTCTGAGACCTCCTCTTGGATCTCAGGCTGGAACTGGCGGGACAGGGCACCCGGCTTAGTGTTCTTGGAACCTGGACGATAGAAAAGACAGAAGTCAAAATGGCATCTGGCTTGCCGAATGTATTCCAAGTTCTTATGATCGGTCCACACGACAAAAGGCAGTTGTGCCCCCTCCAGCCAGTGCTGCCACTCTTTAAGAGCTAACTTGATTGCTAGCAACTCACGGTCCCCAACGCTGTACTTCCTCTCCGCTGGAGTTAACTTCTGAGAGAAGAAGGCACAGGGATGCAGTTTCTCGTCCACGGACCACTGTGACAAGATAGCCCCCACTCCAACATCTGAGGCATCAACCTCCACTAGAAACTGCCTTGAGGGATCAAGAAGAGTCAATATGGGTGCCAATGTGAATCGGACCTTAAGTAAATTAAAGGCTACCTCTGCCTCGGGAGTCCAGGAAAACGGGGAGGAGGACTTGTGAGACAGCGCGGAGATAGGAGCTGCCACAGTGCTGAAGCCCTGGATGAACCTCCTGTAAAAATTTGCAAACCCCAGGAATCTGCGTCTCCTTGATGGAAGTTGGGGTAGGCCAGTCGTGGATTGCCTTTGTCTTGATGGGGTCCATCTGGACACTACTTGGCTTGCTGATAAACCCTAGCAAAGAGACCTCGGACACATGGAAGGCACACTTCTCAGGTTTGACAAATGGGTTATTTCTGAGGAGGTGGGGTAGGACCTGTCTGACATGTTGGATATGTTCATTCATGATTTTAGAAAATATGAGGATATCATCCAAATAGACAAAAACAAACCTGTTGAGCATGTCCCGCAGCACGTCGTTTATCAGGGCCTGGAATACAGCAGGGGCATTGGTCAATCCAAAAGGCATAACCTGGTACTCATAGTGGCCAGTCGGAGTGTTGAAAGCCGTCTTCCGCTCATCACCCTCCGTGATCCTGACAAGGTGGTAGGCATTCCACAGATCCAACTTGGAGAATACGGAGGCAACCTGCAGAAGCTCAAAAGCAGAGGACATTAAGAGTAAGGGGTACTGGTTCCTGACTGTTATACTACTGAGCCCACGGTAGTCTATGCAGGGACGCAGTCCTCCATCCTTCTTCCCAACAAAAAAGAATCCGGCCCCTGCAGAAGAGGATGATGGACAAATGAATCCAGAGGCCAAGGCTTCCTTAATGTAGGTATCCATGGTTTCCTGTTCAGGAGCAGACAGGGAGAAGATTCTTCCTCTGGGGGGCATGGAACCAGGTTGCAGGTCAATAGCACAATCATAAGGCCGATGGGGGGCAACACTGTGGCCCATTGCTTACTGAAAACCTCCTTGAGGTCCAAGTACTCGGCTGGGACTAGGGATAGGTCAAAAGGCTCAGGAGAATTAGAGGGCTGAGGTGATGGACTTGGGTAGAGGCAAGTGGCATGACAGGTGGAACCCCAAGAGAGGACAGACCCCATGCTCCAATCCAAATGGGGGTTATGCTTCGTCAACCAGGGGAAGCCCAAGACTACAGGGAACTCAGGAGAAACAATTAAATGAAAGAAAATCTACTCCACGTGGTTCTCGATTCTCAACCGGAGAGGGGCAGTTGTCCGGGAAACTTGACCACTCCCCAATGGTCTGCCATCAAGGGCAGTCACACACAAGGGAACGTTGAGTGAGGCAGTGGGCAGCGAGAGGCCCTTGGCAAGGGACAGATCCATGAAGTTTCCCGCAGCACCAGAATCTAAAAAGGCCTGGAGAGGGTGATGTTGATGGCCACAGGAGAAGAAGCCAGAGGACGAGAATCCAGGAGATGCACTTACCCCGTCACAGCCCTCCTGTAGCTAAACGGGGTCTGGCTTTTCCCTCTAGCTCGGGACAGGAGTCACAGAAATGACCCGGCTTGCCACAGTACAGGCAGCAGTGCTCCCTCATGCGTCGACTTCGCTCTGCCTTGGATAGATGAGTTCCACCCAGCTGCATGGGTTCAGGGTCCTCAAGAGGGGGTTGGATGATGAGGCTGGCACCTCCTGAGGATTGTGTAGGCCTCCACCTCTCTTTGGTCTTGTCTCGGTCACAATCCCGGAGTCGGTTATCCAGCCGAATTACCTGGGCTATTAGGGTTTCCAGGTTCTCTCCCTGCTCCCCGTAGGCCAAGAGATCCTTAAGGTTGTCGGATAGGCCATTGTAGAATGTGGTGATGAGGGCATCTGAGTCCCAGCCACTCTCTGCCACCAGGATTCTGAACTGGATGGTGTAATCCACTGCTGGTTGAGTGCTTTGGCGAAGTTGGAGAAGGAGTTTGGCTGCTTCACGACCTGTGGCCGATTGGTCAAAAACCCATCGCATTTCCCTGGAGAATGCTTGAAAGGCAAGAGGGGCTTCTCTGTTCCCACAGAGCATTTGCCCAGGCCAGGGCTTGGCCAGTTAGGAGGGTTATGATGTACGCCACCCAGGAGCACTCGGATGGAAACGAGGAGGGTTGTAGCTCAAATGTCAGTTCACACTGGTTCAGGAAGCCATGACATCCCCGGGATTACCATCGTACCTCTGGGGTGTCGGCAACCTGGGCTCTTGAAATTGGCCAGGAGGTGGCACCGGTGGGGTGCGAGGAATGCTGCCGAGGTGGTCGTTGCCAGACTTGGTCGTTGCCGATCCTGAGGCCTTGCGATGCTCTGCAGGGATTTCTTCCAACAACCTCTCATGTTTAGCCAACATCTTCCCCCTGTGCACTGAGAGCACCTTCATGTCTTTGCAGCCCCATTTCCTGGCTGGAAATCGCAGAAGCGAGAATCTCTAAGGGGCTGGGGGTTACTGGGGGTTCCTTTGATGTGTCCATTACTTGGCAGGGTTCTTCTGTCATGGGGGTTGCCTGAGGTAGGCCCTGAACCCAGGTCCCCCACACACTGAACCAAGTAGTGTCCCACTGGGCTATAAAGAAGGACAATTGCAGAGGTACAGACACAAAAGCAAGGGGTAGAGTAATTCCAGGTATTTACTTTTTTTAGCAGTAAAAAAAGGCAACAAACTTGGCAGTCTCAAGAAAAGGTCCACATGAAAAAATAAAACCCTCAGGGAACAAAAACAGTTACGAGTGACTTATCCAAGAAAAGTTATTTCTGAGTCCAAAAAAAAGGAAGGATCCAACTAGACAAAAAGAAAAACGGAGAAAATCATAGGAATAAAAAGTATCCACTGTAAGAGACAAAAAGGCTGGCAGGCAAAAATACTAACGCAGAAAAATAAAAAAAACTAAAACACAATCAATACCAGATAATCCAGAGGGAAGACTCGGGGTATTTGACAGATAGAGACTAGCGAACCCAGCAACGACAGAGCATGGGCAGGGCACTTAAATACACCAGCATAACAAGGCCCAGGTGATAGCAATGGTAACTGATTGGGACAGAGGTGACATGCAACATGGCGACATCTGGTGGTGGAGATGGGTAACAACGCCCCAAAAGCTCTGACAACATCATGTTCGAACTAAACCCATATGATGTTGCAACAAATCCAGCATTATATTCCAACCAACCCCATGTCATGTTCCAACCAACCCCACATCCTGTTGCAACCAACCCCACATCATGTTCCAACCAACCGCACCTCATGTTCCACCTAACCCCACATCATGTTTCAACCAACCCCATGACGTTCCAACTAACCCCACATCATTCATTCATTCATTAATTTTGTGAAATGATTAATCCAAATTAGGGTCGAGGTGAGACTGGTGCCCATCTTAGCTGACTTAGGTGAGGGCAGGATACATCCTGGACAGTGTGCCAGGCCACTACTAAACCCATATGATGTTCCAGCAAACCCGCCATTATATTCCAACCAACCCCATATCATGTTCCACCTAACCCCACATCATGTTTCAACCAACCCCACACCATGTTCCAACTAACCCCGCATCATTCATTCATTCACTCATTTTGTGAAACGCTTAATCCCAATTAGGGTCGAGCAGAGGCTGGTGCCTATCTTAACTGACTTGGGGCGAGGGCACTGTACACCCTGGAAAGCTCGCCAGGCCATCGCAGACCCCACATTATGTTCCATCGAACCCAACATCATGTTCGAATTAAACCCATATGATGTTCCAACAAACCCAGCATTATGTTCCAACTAACCCCATAAGATGTTTCAACGAACCTAGCATTATGTTCCAAATAACCTTGCGTCACTTTCCAACCACCACTGCATCATGTTCCAACCAACACCGCATCATGTTCCACTTAACCCCACATCATCTTCCATGCAACCCTGCAAAATGTTCCAACTAACTCCATATCATGATCCAACCCTCACATCATGTTCCAACCAACCACACATCAAGTTCCAAGTCACCCCACATCATGTTCCAGCCAACCCCACATGATCTTCCATCCAATCCTGCATCATGTTCCAACCAAACACAAATCATGTTCCAAACAACCCCGCATCATGTTCCAACAAACCCAGCATCATGTTCCAACCAACCCCAGATCATGTTCCAACTGACCCCACATCCTGTTATATCAAAACCAACCTGATGTTCCAACCAACCCTGGATCATGTTTCAACTGAGCCCACATTAAGATGTTCCAACCAACCCTGGATCATGTTCCAACTGAGCCCACATCATGTTCCAACCAACCCCACATCATGTTCCATCCAATCCTGCATCATTTTCCAACCAACCCCACATCATGCTCCACCCAACCACAAATCATGTTCAAACGAACCCCGCATCATGTTGCAACTAACCCCGCATCATGTTCCAACCAAACCCACGTCATGTTCCAACTAACTCCGCAAAATTTTCCAACCAATCAAATATCATGTTCCAACCAACCACACCTCACATTCGAAATAACCACGCTTCATGTCCCAACCAAGCCCACATCATGATCCAACCAACCCCACATCATGATCCAACCAACACCATATCATGTTCCAACCAAGCCCCACCTCAAGTTCCATCCAATCCTGCAACATGTTCCAACTAACCCCGAATCATGTTCCAATGAACCCCACATCATATTCCAACCAGCCCCACGTCATGTTCCACTTAAACCCGCATCATGTTTCAACTGACAACACACCACGTTCCAACTAACCCCACATCATTCATTCATTCATTTTATGAAACGCTTAATCAAAAACGAGGAAAGAGTTTACCCTGGAGAGCTTGCCAGACCATCGCAGAACCCACATCATGTTTCAACCAACCCCACATGCTGTTCCAACCAACGATGTATCATGTTCCAATGAAATCCGCAGCATGTTCCGACCAACCCCACATGATGTTCCAACCAACCACATATCATGTTCCAACTAACCTCGCATCATGTTCCAAACAACCCCATATGATGTTCCAACCAACAACATCATACTACAACCAACCCCACATCATGTTCCAACTAACCCTGCATAATAATTCAATGACCCCCACATCATGTTCCAACTGACCCTGCATCATGTTTCAACCAACCCCTCATGATGTTTCAACTAACCCCACATCACGTTTCAACCAAACCCACATTGTGATTCAACCAATGCCACATCATGGTCCAACTAACCCCACATCATGGTCCAAACAACATTGCATCATGTATGAACCAACCCCGCATCATTTTCCAACCAACCCCACATCATGTTCCACTGAACCCCACATCATCTTCCATGCAACCCCACAAAATGTTCCAACTAACTCAATATCATGTTCCAACCACCCTCACATGATGTTCCACCTAACCCCATATCATGTTCCATCCAATCCTGCAACATGCTCCAACTAGGCCCACATTATGTTCCAAATAACCCTACATAATGTTCCAACCAACCACACATCATGTTCCAACCAACCACACATCATTTTCAAACGGTCCCCGCACCATGTTGCAACTGACCTCGCATCATGTTCCACCCAACCACAAATCATGTTCAAACGAACCCTGCATGACGTTGCAACTAACCCCGCATCATGTTCCAACCAAACCCACATCATGTTTCAACTAACTCCGCATCATTTTCCAACCAACCAAATATCATGTTCCAACCAACTACACCTCACATATGAAATAACCAAGCCCACATCATGATCCAACCAACGCCACATCATGTTCCAACCAACACCACATCAAGTTCCAAGTAACCCCACATCATGTTCCATCCAATCCTGCAACATGTTCCAACTAACCCCGCATCATGTTCCAACAAACCCAAAATCTTGTTCCAACCAACCACACATCATGTTCAAACAAACCCCGCATCATGTTCCAACAAACCCAAAATCTTGTTCCAACCAACCACACATCATGTTCAAACAAACCCCGCATCATGTTCCAACTTACCCCACATCATGCACATCCAACCCAACAAAACGCACATGATGTTCCAACCAACCATTCACCATGTTCCAACTGAGCCGGCATCATGTTTCAACCAATCCCACATGATGCTCAACCTGACCCCACATCATGTACCAACCAATCCTGCAACATGTTCCAACAAACCGCACATCATGTTCCAACCAACCACACATCATGTTCAAACCAACCCCACATCATGTTCCAACCAGCGCCACATCATGTTCCAACTAACCCTGCATCATGTTCCATCAAAGACCAAATGATGTTCCAACCAACCCGGCATCATGTTCCAACTGAGCCCACATCATGTTCCAAACAACCCTACATCATGTTTCTTTCAATCAAGCCCACATCATGACCCATCTTACCCCACATCATGTTTCAGCCAACCACACGTCATATTCCAAGTAACCACATGTCATGTTCCAGATAACCCCACATCATGTTCCATCCCACCCTACATCATGTTTCAGCCAACTCCAGATCATGTTCCAACTTACCCAGCATTATGTTCCAACTGACCTCACATCATGGTCCAACGTACCCCACATCATGTTCCATCCTAACCCACATGATATTCCAAACAACCCTGCATCATGTTCCAACTGAGCCCACATCATGTTCCAACGAACCCCACATCAAGTTTCAACCAACCCCACATCATGTTCCAACCAACCACACATCATGTTCCAGACAACCCCACATGATGTATCAACTAACCCCACATCATGTTCCATCCCACCCCACATCACGTTCCAACCAACCCCAGATCATGTTCCAACTTACCCAGCATCATGCTCCAACTGACCCCACATCATGGTCCAACATACTCCAAATTATGTTTCAAATAAACCCACATCATGTTTCAACCAACCCCACATCATGTTCCAACTAACCCTGCATCATGTTCAAGTCAAGTCAAGTCAGTTTTATTTGTATAGCGCTTTTTACAATTGACATTGTCACAAAGCAGCTTTATATAGTA
>JAQMYF010040750.1:0-10082 GCA_030014195.1 Neosilurus mollespiculum | reverse complement strand
ATCTAGCCATGGCGTAGTATAGAATGTAAGTCCACAATTATTCATCCAGTCCCGGGGAGCTGCCTCTGGATCTGGTTCAGGGTATTTGTTTGAGGAGTTACCCATAGTTAATAATTATGATTCAATTGACACCACAGATCTTTCAAATTAAACATGCAAAACTTATAAGCACTACATAGACCAGGCAGGCAGAGGAGGCAAAGTAAGAGGGATTAGGACACAATATTAATCTTAGCGCGCTATACGGCGTCCCTCAAGGACCCATCCCTGAATAAATCCGCACCAACTAAGGTGATTGGATCTATTGCAACGTGGATTTGGCCTCAAGCCAAAATCCCGTATGCAGCCTTTTAGCTACAGTCCACGGACGCTGCCTCAAACAGCTGTCCGTATATCATCCAGTCGACTCACACTGGGAATGTCCCTGGGATTTTCCCCACCCAAATCACAAGAATTTCATTTACCAGGCAGCCCACTTGTATAAGTTAAACAGAAAGCAGCGCTTACCTGATCAATGAAATCCCACTTCTTAACACCAAAACTGTAGGGTAATTTAAAAAATCCCGTTTTCGTTCTTCTCCCTCTGCCTCCCCCTCCTCTCCTCCCTAGTCTCTGGATCCAGGAGCAGCTTGGAACGATAAAACAAATCACACAACGGAAATGCAAATGTTCGTTTATTACAAGCCATCTGAAATAGGCATGGGTGCGAGTCTCTTATAAATCAGGATAGCGAGGAAGCCTTGGATCAGCCAAAACAGCTCCTCTACCAGACACAGAAAACAATCCCGTATCTGGGATATGACCTTAAACAAAAAGGTAAACAAAGGACAGGTGGTCATCTATAACATTGGTAGACTCAACAGTTGCATGACTCGAGAGAGAATAACAGAATAACAGAATAACAGCGCCACACAAGGACTGGTCTATCAACTATGTCAAGAACATCTAGATTAACAGACATGCTGAGTTGCACGTACAAAACAAGAAAACAACAAGGACATTTACTCAAGCCAAAAAAACGGCCTTTAATCATTCTAGGTCATAAGACGCATAAATTCGTCCACTAAATACTCATTAATAATGATGTTAAGCTAAATAAAGGGTCTTACAAACCCATAGTAATATATTTTCCTTCAAAATGTAAATGTATTTTATTGGGATTTTATGTGATGGACCAACACAAAGTAGCACATAATTGTGAAGTGAAAGGAAAATTATACAGTTTTCAATTTTTTTTACAAAGAAAAATTTGAAAAGTGTGGTGTGCATTTGTATTCAGTCCCACCGAGTCATAACTTTGTAGAATGATCTATCGCTGCAAATACAGCTGCAAGTCTTTTGGGGTATGTCTTTATCAGCTTTGCACATCTAGAGACTGGAATTTTGCTTGTTCTTCTTTGTAAAATATCTAAAGCTCAGTCAGACTGGATAGAAAGCATCTGTGAACAGCAATTTTCAAGTTTTGCCACTGAATCTCAATTGGATTTAGGTCTGGGCCATTCTAACACATGAATATGCTTTGATCTAAACCATTCCATTGTAGCTCTGGCTGTATATATAGAGTTGTTGTTCTGCTGGAAGGTGAACCTCTGGCCCAGTCTTAAGTCTTTTGCAGATTTTCCCCCTTGAGCCGTGGCTCTCTGCAGCTCTCACAGAGTTACCATGGGCCCCTGGCTGCATCTCTGATCAATGCTCTCCTTGTTCAGTCTGTCAGTTTAGATCAAGGCCATATCTTGGCAGGTTTGCAATTATGCCATATTCTTTCCATTTTTGGATGATTGAATGAACAATGCTCCAAGAGATGTTCAAAGCTTGGGACAATGCTTTATACTCTAACCCTGATTTAAAATTTCCACAACTTTATCCCTGACCTGCCTAGTGTGTTCCTTGGGTTTAATGGTGCTGTTTGTTCACTAATGTTCTCTAACAAAACTTTGAGGCCTTCACAGAACAACTTACATTTACAGCATTTGGCAGAAACTCTTACACAGAGCGACTCACAATTATAATTTTTTTATACAACTGAGAAATTGAGGATTAAGGGCCTTGCTCAAGGGCCCAACAGTGGTGATAGAGGGGATTGAACTGTTGACCTTTGGATCAGTAACCCATCGCCTTAACCACTAAGCCACCGCTGCCCTACAGCGCTATTTACGCTGAGATTATGACATACAGGTGGACTCTATTTACTAATTAGTTGACTTCTAAAGGGTATTGGTTGCACTGGATTTTATTTAGGGCTATCAGATTAAAGGGGACATGTATACAACTGCACACCACGCTTTTCAGTAAGTAAAAAAAAAAAAAAAAAAAAAAAATGTATCATCGTCTCACTTCAATTATGCACAATTTTCTGTTGGTCTATCATAAAATGGCAAAACATACATTTATATTTCTGGTTGTAATATGAAAAAATGTGGAAGATTTTAAGGGATATAACTTTTTGTTTTAGTGTATACTCTGTGAAAAAATAAAACAAAGCTAAAACAAGGTTTTTATAGTTTAATTTTTAACATATCTTAACAATGACAGACTCAGACAGGAGGGTCTGTGCGCATGTGAGCAGAGATTAAGCAAATGTGTAATAGTGTGTGTTGTGAACTCATTAAGCGTTTTAGTATAAATTACACAGAAACATAAGTGAAGGGAAGTATTAAATTAATCCTGTTTATTGATTGCATATTTCTTGTTATTGTCTACCTTCTGTATCGTATATGAATTAATCTTTAAGTTTGGCTTGTGACTTTTTCTTTATATTTATCTAGGCTTCACTTGTTATCTCACATCTGTGTTGTATCGGACTACAATGGTTCCATTAGCCACATTCCATAGGTTGACCCCCTTGTGACCCTTATTTGACCCTGTTCCCCACACACTCTTCCCTTATATGCTAATACCTCTTTGCAATTGTTCCCTGTGGAAAATTACAAACCCCCAGAGACATTACATGCTCCTATAAATACTGCTGTGGTTTGACTGTTTCTTCAGAGTGCTTGAATAAATGATTCAGTTTATTTTGGTGTGCTGTTTCGTTATTTGAGTCTCTCCCAAGCGTTTGGTGACTGACCGGAGTGAGAGCAGAGCCGACGTGGAAGAGAGTGGATGAGAGAGGGATAAGTTTTCTTACAATAAGAAAACCATGGTGCTGATTATGTTGCCTGCTCTAAGTGACCATAACAAACCTTGAGTGTTATTTTTATTCAAGCATTATCCATTTGGGTTGATGACTATTATTTTTCATTTAATATTATCATTTTTCTTCTAGAAAAGCCAGAATTCTGCTTCTAGCTAATTTTTCAAATACTTTTTAGAGCCAAATTATTCAGTAATTGAGATTGAACAAGTTGAACCATTATGGTGTGTGACCATCACATTTGCAAATATTTTTCCTTAGAGATATCATATAAGATAGGTAGGCTTTACCCTACTGCAGGAAGCTCCACCTGTTCACCATCTTGGTTAGTCAGTTAGTACAATTTACAACAAAGCATTATGGCCATGATTTGTCAAATTTTATTTGCACATGATTTATTCTGTTCTAACCATATCTTAGAGTGAGTAGTAATGACAAAGATGGAGCCTCAAGTTTCTCTCAAGAACCATAAGTAGGATGTAGATAGATCTTATGTGATATGTATTTTAATCCTCTTCTCCCAGAAAAGGCTAGTAAGAAAATGGCTGCCCGACCAGAGGCGTGCTGCTCACAACAAGTCGATAAAGTCATGTTTGGTGGGGGGAAAAAAGCAAATTTTTGTTTGTTTGTTTTTCACTGAATTATTTATTTATTTATTAATTTATTTGTTTGTTTGTTAATTAATTAATTAATTAAATAATTAATACACATATTTTTTTTCATATTCAGAGGTAGCCTAATACACTTGGAGGGAAAGCGCCTCTTGTATTTATTGATGCTCATGATTGGCTGGTGATCACTTTAAGTGACAGGGAGCTGAGCACATCCCTAATACAAATTAATAAAAATAAGCTAGTAAAACAAACACTGAAAATCTTCTTGCATTTCGCAACACTGCTCCAATATAAATTGGAGAGCAATGTGCAAGGGAATAGAACAAAGAAGGTGGGACATCCTGTGTGTGTGTGTGTGTGTGTGTGTGTGTGTGTGTGTGTGTGTGTGTGTAAAAATTTAATATTATTATTATTTTTTTTTACTTTTGCATAGCATGAATGAACTTCAAACCATAAGGAATGATTTAGCGAGTTATCAAGCTATCAGGGGAAGAAGAGGTGGAACGAGATTTTTGGGTAATGAGAAAGAAACTGCAGAAACAGTTCTCAGAAGACCTCAGAAGAACAAAGCCATGGATCAGCCAACAGTCATGGAGCCTCATAGACCAACAAGAGGACATTAATAAGAAGATCTTGAGTAGTTGATCAGAAGGAGTCAAGGGGCAGCTTAGATCAGAGTATGTGAAAAAGAAAAGGGAAGTGAAGAGGAGTGTAAAGGCAGACAAGCAAAAATGGATGGAGAACATCGCAAGTGAAGCAGAAGAGGCGGCATGAAGTCAGAATATGAAGACACTATATGGATTAACAAAGATAATGTGCAATGAAAAGCCCAAGCAGAGCACAGCAGTGCTGAATAAGAATGGTAAACTAGTACAGGCTTGATGGACAGAGTACTTAATCTAAATTCAATTTCACTTCATTTTTATTTGTCACATACAAAATCATACACAGTACAATATGTAGTGAAATGCTTGTTATGACTGTCCTAAAAATTGAAGAATAAAAACTATCAATATCAAGAAGACAAAGAAGAACAATATAATTTACTTTACCTATTTAAGGGACTTTATAGTTAAAGTCAATATAAAATATCAATATAAAAATGTAAAATTATAAAAAAAAATAAATATAAAATAAAATAATAAGTATGTATAGTGTATGTAACTGTATAATACATATAACTGTATGTAAAGTGTCAAGTGTCTGTAAGTGTAAAGTGACTTTTACTTTAAAGAGGTACTGAACAGAGAACGACCAGCAAATCCAGTAACCCACTAGGAAAAGAATGGGTTTGAATTGGACGAAGGAATTGAAGAGATACCTGTTAATGAACCAACCATAGGTGAGGTAAAAGAGGCAGTCAAGAAACTGAAGAGTGGGAAAGCACTGGAAATCAACAACATCACACTCAAGTTACTGAAGGCCACTGTCGAGTTTTTGGCACAAACAATCCACCAGTTACTGTCGAAAATATGAAAATACAAAACCATCCCACAAGTATGGAGGTAACAGCTGATTATAAAGCTGGCAAAGAAGGGGAATTTAAAAGAGTGTAAAAACTATAGAGGCATCACCCTTCTGTCCATTGTCAGGAAGATACAGGGGAAAATTGTGATCGATAGAGTAAGAAATGGAGTTGACAAGAGGCTAAGGAAAGAACAGGCAGGTTATAGAAGGGGGAGAGGGACAGCGGATCAAGCGTTCACATTGCAGAATATCATAGAACAGGTTAATGAGTGGCAAGCAACCCTATATTTGAACTTCATAGACTTTGAAAAAGCTTTCGATTCTGTCCACCACAAAAGCTTGTGGGTGATTATGCAGAAATATGGAATTCCTGAAAATATATAGAATAATGAAAATGTTCTATGAGAGTTTTCAGTGTGCTGTAGAAGATCAGGAAGACATGGGTGAGTGGTTTGACATAAAGACTGGTGTCTAAACCCTAAACAAACTCTAAAGTTTGTAAAAGGGAGGTGGAATGAAGGATCTCAAAAGGAGGCTTTCCAAAGCAAGGTGGGCATTAGTCAGACTCAATAGAACTTGCAGCTCCAATAACGTCATGAGATCTTGCTTCCGTGTTTCACCTAACTAGTGCTGCTGGTGCCTCTAAAGGACTAGCTAATTTCATGTGCCTTAAAATAGAGCTTCCTATAACCAGAGCTTTGTCTGTTCTACATGTGAATATATATATATATATATATATATATATATATATATGTGTGTGTGTGTGTGTGTGTGTGTGTGTGTGTGTGTGTGTGTGTGTGTGTGTGTGTGTGTATGCAGTGAAGATTATACACCACTACTTTTGTATAAAAGGGCTCCTAATAAAAATAAGTAAAACAATTACTTGTCTATAATTTTATAGCATAAATCAACTTTAAGCCATATGGAATGGTTACCAAGTGAAGAAATTAAAAAATATGTGAACACTATGACTGAAAGGTTAAATGCTGTAAACAAAGTAAAGGGTGGCCACACTAAATATTGACTTTTTTATTGTTATTCATATATATTGTTGTTTGTTTACTTATTCTCACCAATATGTTCCAATATTACGTGAAATAAATACTTTAAAAGTAATTGGTTTCTGATTTATCTTCATTTTGTTAAGTATATAAACATCACTGCATCATTTCTTCACTGGCTAAACCATTCCATATGGTTCAAAGTTCATTCATGCTATGCAAAATCAAAAATAAATAAATAAATAAATAAAATTTGCAAAACCTTCAAATTTTTCTGAAAAATTGGTATGATGGTATCAGTGTTTTTGTTTATTAGACATACTTTTACCTAAATATACTTGTCGAAATGATTTTTTTTTTTGGTTCTCATTCCCTACAATATCATTGTTCAATAGATTTTCACCAAAAAGTTATAGTGAAGTAATTTTTTACTTCTTTTAATTAGGAGCCCTTTTAGACAAAAGTAGTGGTGCACACTTTTACTGCACACTACTGTATTATCATGATATTTGAGTTGTGTGAAAGTTGTCGATACAAAAATACTCAGTTTTATTAAAGTACATTCAGTCATTCACAGAAAGGGTTTTTATTAACTGATCTTATTAACTTCTCAGGTCAGCTTGGTCAGGAAGATGCATTCCTTTCGCCATCTGGTTTAAAATTGTATGATCTTCTTAAGCAGATAATGGGGGTTTGTTTAAAAAGGTGTTTTCATCTAGTATTTTTGGATGCTTTTAATCTCAAAGGAAGGACATTTTAGGTAAGATAAGGCTTGAAACAAACTGTAAGTACCTTCCTGAGGCCTCTAAATACAGTAAACCCATAGTCTTTTTTGTCGGAGAGAGGTCTTAAATGCAGTCTTCCAAAGTGAGATTTTGTGGATGATATTAGGCAAATATCTAAGGATGAAATTATTCAATAATAATATTTGTTCATGGCTGTAATAATCCTGCGGTTGGCATGGTGGTGTGGTGGTTAGCACATGCACCTTACAGTAAGAAGGTCCTGGGTTCGAGTCCCAGGCTCCTGCATTTCTGTGTGGAGTCTGCCTGGTTTACCTGTGCTTGCATGGGTTTCCTTTGAGTACTTTGGTTTCTTCCCACAGTCCAATAATATGCACATTAACTGCCTGTTCCAAATTGCCCCAGGTGTGGATGTGAATGGCTTTGTGTGTGTGTGTGTGTGTGTGTGTGTGTGTGTGTGTGTGTGTGTGTGTGTGTGTGTGTGTGTGTGTGTGTGTGTTGACCTGCAATTGTCTGGTGAGCTGTTCAGGGTGTATCCCTTTTTCACTTGGTGTCAGCTGGGATGGGCGCCAGCCTACCCACGACCCTAATAGTATCAAGCCATTTGGAAAATGACTGAGTGAGTAAAATAATCCTACACCAGTGTTTGTACTCCAAAGTCTGAACTTGATAAGTCCATACTGTAAAGTACGGGAGTATGAATTTGGTAACTAAGAAACAGCCTTAGTTCTATTCATTTGATGTTACTGAAGCAGAAAAAAGTGTAACAAACTAAGTGACATGGGTTACAAGGGCTAAATTCACTGGGGTTACACAGGTTCACCCAAGAGCTAAACAATTTTGCTTGAAGCTGTCAACCGATCACCACCTGGTGGTGAGCTGGCTCCGATGGTGGGTGAGGCCACCCTTTAGACCTAGCAGGCCCAAGCATGTTGTTAGGGTCTCCTGGGAACATTTGGCTGAATCTCCTGTCTATTGGTTGGTCTCGAAAAGGTTCTGGACCACCATCCGACACCTCAGGAGGGGGAAGCAGTTCTCCACAAACACTGTTTACAGTGGAAGTGGGGAGGTGCTCACCTAAACTGGGGATGTGGTTGGGAGGTGGAAGGAATACTTTGAGGACCTTCTCACTCCCACCAACATGCCCTTCATGGAGGACAAAGAGCCTGGGGGTTAGGGTGGGGGTCTGCCCATTGCTCGGGCTGAGGTCACCGAGGTAGTCAAAAAGCTCCTTGGTGGTCAGGTTCTGGGGGCGGATGAAATCCACCCTGAATATCTCAGGGATCTGGATGTTGTAGGACTGTCCTGCAACATTTTGTGGTCATCGGGGGCCATAACTCTGGATTGGCAAACTGGGGTGTTAGTTCCCCTTTTTAAAAAGGGGAAATGGAGTTTTTGTTCTAATTATTGTGGAATCACACACTTCAGCCTACCCGGGAAAGTCTATGCAGGAGTACTGGAGAGGAGGATCAGACCAATAGTTGAACCTCGGATTGTTGGAACTCAGAGCCTTTTCCGAGTGGACATATGCCGGGTGGAGGTTCTGGTCCCTCTTTACTTACTTAGTTGTTACTGAATTTACTCTTTGTTATACTATAATTACTCAAAAATACTTAATCAAATTAAAATCTCAACACAGCAGGATGAGGAAAAGCAAAAGGTTTATTCCGAGTTGCAGTCAATCACAAAACAATTCTGAGAGAGCAGCTAGTCTCAAAGGTTTGATCCCATCAACATCAACATCAGAATCAGGCAAAATTCCCTAAGAAAACCCCTTCTTTTATACTCTCTGGCGTCTCTAGACGCCGTCCCCTTTTAATTTACTATCTAATGACTAATGTCTAATGACTCAGCAATTTACACTGTGCCTGAAACCCACGATCAGTCTACTCAGGTGCGCTATTGGTGTTTTTCCCCACGGCCAGAGTCTCCTCCAGATTCTCCCTTCATCCCCCTTCAGTCTCCGGAGTACTTCTCTCCAGAGCCTTCTTTCCCAAGTTCTCCTATGGATTATTATCCCCCTGATTATGATTATGATTACACACCCACTTCTCCTGCTAATGAGGATGCTCCTTCCTCTACTACTGATGAAGGTGTACCCATAATCCCCCTGGATAGGCTGGCTGATCTGTAACTCTCAAACTATTTTATTTTATTTTTTTTCCCTTTGCTCCAGTCTTCAGTGTGTTTATTTCATTACCCTTTGCTCCAGTCTCCAGTGTGTTTATTTCGTTAGTGCACTAAGGTCAATAGTTCTTTTTATAGTCATGTGCTCAGTCAGTCATGCTATTTTCCCCTCGTCCTACTTCTGCATTTTAACTCAGCCACATGTTTGTGATATCTAATATTGCTGTCTCACTGTTACTCAGTAATGACTGAATATTGCTATATCATTGTTATCTAAGCATTTACTGCTGTATGAAGCTAGATTAATTATTCTAATACTAAATTAAGCACTTATCTAAGATTTTATAGCAGAATATAAGGTTTCTTTCCCACATTATTCAGGAGGAACAATGTGGTTTTTGTCCTGGCCGCAGCACTCTTGACCTGCTCTACACACTTTCCAGGATCTTGGAGGGGTCAACCCAGAACACGCTGGAGGGACTATGTCTTTTAGCTTGTCTTGTTTTCCAGGTGTTCCTGCTATAAGCTATATGCACATATATAGCTTAGTGTAGTTACCTTAGTTGTCTTCTGTGTACTTTTTATAATTGCTGCTAAACAGAGAGCTGCTAAACTGATTTTTATTGTTCATGTAACAGTTGACAATAAAGATCTCTTATCTTATCTGTTACACTGTTATCTTTTACCCTAAGGGCACCTGTAGGGATCATTTTCCACACATATGCAGTAATTATTTCTGGGCTGACTTTGTCTTTCTAATGAGCCTTGAGCTAATTTGTTCTCTATAGGGGTGGGATACGTGTGCGTATATATGGTATGTGGGGAAAAAATAAAAGGACTACAGTTTTATCCCGACAAGCCTGTTTTGTAGTTGCCCACTCATCAAGGAACCACGAAACAGGCTTGTCGGGATAAAACTGTAGTCCTTTTATTTTTCCCACATATCATATATTTAGCTCTACTTCGATGTATTGAGCACTGTTCTATGTAAAATCGA